>JACGTJ010000251.1:0-10513 GCA_014858695.1 Chrysomya rufifacies | reverse complement strand
AACTGAACTAGAACTGAGCTAGGATTGAACTAGAACTGACCTAGAACTGAACTAGAACTAAACAGAACTGAAACTTAACTAGAAGTGCACCTGAAATAAAGAAGAATTGCACTAGAACTAAACGAAATCTAAACAATAAAGTGAACTAGAATGGAAAAAACTAATGATGTTTAAAACAAAAAGCTAGTTTTAAACAAAAACATTAAACGAATATTTTTCGCTTACAATTAAAACGGAGATTTGGGTTAAAAAGTTATTTTTGAAATTGATATTAATAGATAAAATATAAATGTTTGTTGAAAAATTATATAACATACCTAAAATTCCAGATATTTTTAACTCAAATGTTTAGATAATTAATTTCAAATGCTTTGTTGTACTTTAAAATCAGCATTTCTTTCACTAAATTTATTTCACTTTGTTGCAAATTTTATTTATTTCTTTCCAACTTGCAAACAAGCAAAAAAACATATGATTAAGATAGGGCGCCAATATATAATACAGCTGCAAAATGGCGATAAGCAAACATGTTCTTTCTTCCCCTTTCTCTTTTAGCTAACAACAAAAATGAAAAACAAACTGTTTACATGGCATATTAAAATTTATTGTTTGTAGTATGAGTGGTGTGGTGGCGTTCATTTTTATATTTCTACTTTTTTTTGTTTTGTTCTGCCTTAGATAACGGTTAATATTAGAGTGGGTGGGGAGGAAGAGTATATAAAAACAAACACACAACACTATAGCAGGATATTGTTTTTGCAAATGTTTGAAAGCACTCTACTAAATAAGGTAAGAATGGGGTGGTGGATGGTTCTCATCATATGTTTTTTTATAGTACAGACAACAGAAACAACAATAATATATTTGGCGCCATGTAAATATACGATTTACAAAACTCAATAACAACAATAATAACGCAATTTGTATTTATTATGTAATAGTTTGCGTAATAACATTCGTTCACATGTAAAATGTTTGAATGCAGAACAAATCAGAAAATAAAAACAATAATAGAGAGAATTCTCTCAATTTTTTAATTGAATTAATGCATATAATAGCTTTTTATTGCTTTTTTAACCCAACGTCAGTTTATTTTGCCTTAAAAAATACTAATTTTAAGTTAAGAATTTTAAACATGTTTTTGAACATATGATATTTTGAATCTCTTTATTACACTAAACCTACCTCAAATCCCAAAAATATACGAAAAACGAAACCAAAATAATAACAACAACAAAAAAATTCAATCAATAACAAAGAAAAAGAAGTAGTATAAGAAGATTATTGAAGATAAATAAAAACTGGATAAAACTACTGAAATAAAAAAAATTACACCACAATTACTACAAAAACATAAAAGAGGCATCACACCACAATAACGAGGGCAGATTAAAAACAATTCTATAAATTCCATCTAAAACGTTTTGTTCCCCGATTTGCAATATTAATATCATACGAGCGAAATAACGCGGTTTATCTCTAAAAATAGAGCGAGTTAAATATTAATCAATATAAATAACCCACAACAGGCAAAGGCACCCTCGACATACAAAGACATGTAATTCCTTCTCTTTCTGTTCATAGTTAAGAAATTATTGGTCTGGCGCACTTAGCGTTACAGTCTCATCAGCTCCATTTTTTCTAATTGGAATTGTTAAGGATTTATTCCCCTACTCTTCCCATAGAAGAAACTTAATATACGCTACACATACCGAGATGTCTAGCTCAGAGCCTAGTCTATTAGTAACTACGATGGTGGCAATATCACTATGACCGCAAGTCCATTATGATCTCACTTTACAATGCTTCGTCAACAGCCTATGTTTTGTTGAAAAAGTAAGATAAGAAACTTAATTTTTCAAATAAGTTTTATACTACTTCAATTTGACAAGACGTGCAACTGTGGGAGCTAGCTTTCATTTGAATATAAAGCACAAATGCAAAAAAAATCTGTTAATATATGTATATGAGAACAACAACCATTTTGAAATCGAGATCATATTCTTTGTTATTTCTTTTTTATTTGTAACTAATACTTTTGTTAGCACTTTTCATTTTTACACATTTCACAGAACAACATCAATTTGAAGGCATTACATCTAAAGGTATGTACTCGTACATATAAAGTTGTCATAACCTCAAAAAAATGTATAAAATTTTTCTGCGCGCCTTAACCACACAGATTTTATATGTAAGTAAAAATTTCAATTTTCTTTTTTTCAATTTATTAATTCCCATACAAAATAAAATTACCAGAACACACTCTTATAATATATGTATATGTAAGTACACAACAACAAAAATGAATTTCAATACATTGTAGTATAAAGCTTGAAATGTAATGGTTAGATTTTCATTGAATGAATTTATGGTTGCTTTTCTGCCTTTGTAATCTACTATCCCCCCCCCCCCCCNNCTCAAACACTTCGTGTACGAATCGTCGACAAACTGTTTACAAACAACAACAGTAGAAAAAATATCTAACTAAATGTACAGCCACCAGGCAAACAGCCAGTCAACCAAGTCAACCGGCTAAAAAAAAATAAATAAAAACTGAAAAAAAATTGCAAAACAAAAAGCCTTAACTAGTCATTGTCGTCGTCAGTCTGTACGCCAGACAATAAGCTCCACTTTAAGTGCATTACACTGTCGCTGTCATTCAATATTGTATACGAATATACCTACAACACAATTATATATTTATACTCTCGAAATCCCAATAAACAATTCCTATAAAGTTGAAAATAAAATTTAGTTTAATTCAATATTTTCAGAAATTTGCGTAAGAGGATACATTTTCCGATTTTAGTTTTAATTAGAAATTAATTTTAATTACTAAGTATTAGGATTTTTGGCGAGAATTTACAACCAATATCTTTCGAGAATTGATCGTCATTTTGGATTCCCATGGTAAAAAACTGTAAAATATGTCAAATTATAACTATAACTTTGAGTATGATGCGTAAAAAGCTAAAGGAACATAATAAAAATGAAATATTTTTCACATTATCGACCTATAATAAAAGCTTATTCTACTCTCGAAACAAATCTAAGTTGGCATTACTGTTCGACATAAAATTAAGATTTATAGATTAATTTTTAATGATAAAAAAGATATATTTTTCTTAGTATTTCACTTAGTATTTCAATTTGAATACAAATCCCAATTTCCCAGAGACAAAAAATCTTTCTGAGCTTTCTAATCGATTAATAAAAATATCGTATAATCGACCCTGAACATCTTGTTTAAGCAAGGTTTGGAAGATCTTGCCTGTAACCTTTCGATTATTTTGTTGAAGTAGTGAAATTACATAAGTTCTTCCATGTTTCTTTTAACAATAACTCTCGAGGCTAATAACATATCCCATCACATGCCTACCGTTTTGTAGATTTTCCCGGTCTTCGCTAATGTACCCTAATGACATGTTAGTTTTACAATTACTCGTAATTTTTCTCTACCGTCAAGAAAGAAATTCTAAAAAAAATGTTAACTGGTACATTTTAGACTTGATGACGACGCGCATATATTTCATATAGAATTCGCTTTAATTTTCGATGAACTCTACACAAAAAGCAAAAATTTTTGCCGTCGTCTTTTAATTACATTGTTTGTATATCTTTGCAAATTCCAAGGTACAAATTTGGATTTATGTATGTACGTATGTTTGTAGCAAAAAGCTCTCTTACACATGAAAACAATAAAACCCCAAAAAAAATAATGTGGCACAAAGATATCTCTTCATTGGAAAGAAAAGCCAACGCCAACATTATGTTTATAAGAGAATAAAAGAGAGAGAGAGAGAGAGAGTTTTACTACCTCTCACATGTTTTGCTTTAAAAGCAAAAAGGAAACGGAAATGACAATAGTTATTATTTCTCAAAGTTCGCAACCATTTTTTGTTTTTACCACATTTTCTGTTCAATCTTTCTTATAGCGTTTATTTCTTAAAACGCAATAAAAACACATGGATTTGACAATGAATGGAGAAGAGAAACAAGTGGAATGAAAACAAAATTCGCAAAAAATTTTACTCGCATTTTGAGTTGTTTTTTTTTCTTTTTGCAAAATACAACAAGCAGCTGTTAATATTTGTATTGTTTATATAAGTAAGTATGAATGTATGTTTTCTTTCTTTATTTTTTTGCATATGTAAATAGATATACATGTGTGTATGTTTTTGCGTTTTGTTTATAAAATTGTGGAGCTGGCAAATATTTGTTTTTTTTTTTTAATTTTTAAAAAGAGCATTTCTATTCTGCTTGTCAAACTGTTATATTTGCAAAGAGTAGAGCATATTGTTTTATAACAGTGATGACCATTAGAAAAAGTCTTTATTAAGATAAAACAAAGGAAATGTTTATAAGAGAACATTGTACAAGGTAGTTTGATTACCAAAATTTGAGAAGGGGCGAAAGCTAATGAGAAACGTTTTTCTGCACAAACTAAGGAACGGAAGGTTCATATATTTGAATTGATATTAGCGGTAATGTTGGAAAAACCTATTAGATCAAGGGTACCGCGATCCTCCAGATGTCCATAATGACAGTCCATGGAGATTGCGGAGATCTAAAATTGAACTCGAAATGAACTTGAATTGAAATAGAGATGACCATAATGACACTCCATGGACATTGCGGAGATCTAAAATTGAACTCGAATTGAAATAGAACTGAACTAGAACTAAAATAACAGTTCGCAATGAAAGTACAATGGGACCGCTAGTAACTAGAACTGAAGGAGAACTCAAGTAGAACCAAACTAGAACCTGGAATTAACCTACAACTGAAGTAGATCTGAACATAAGGAGAACAAAAAGAAAATCAACTATTTTAAATAGTAGATACTCGAGACCGCATTGTAATTTTAAAAAGGGGTCGTGAAGCTAGCTCATGTGAGAACACCTGCTTTAGATAGTGCGAACGAAGTTGGAAGCTCAATATAAACAAGACTTGTCCAGCTCTAAAGTAAGGTCATCATATAAAAAATGTGAAATTTGACGTTTATTAAATTTGTACGAATGATTTTTTGGATCTTAACATTTCTACTTGAAATTTGAAACTTATCGGTTCAATTCGAATACTGTATCATGAAGAATGTATCCATATTATCCAATTAAGTCCTGGTATTATCATTGCCATGTATGTATTTGTATTATATCCTACTGGGTGTCCATGAATATGTTTCAGCTTCTGGAAGTTGATCAACTTAGTATACTTGTTTTCATAAGGTTAAAGCATATTAATCTTAGTTTAACATTGTTAATCTAGGACCTAGATTAACAATGTTAAACTAAGATTCTAGACCTAGATTCTAGATTTTATTTATACATAAAATTATATATTCAATATACGATTCCATGAATATATAACTTAAATGAGAAAAAAAAAACGTTTTATTTATTAATTAATCTAACTATTTAAATATTTATTTTAAACTAATTTTCCAATAAACAAAATTCAACAATGTATCATTATCTTTTATTCGCAATTTAAAACCATATGTTTTGTTTTACTTCACCCCCCCCTTCGAAATTTTTCGCATTCCCAAATCGATATATTGTATATTTTGTTGATATTTAATTTATTCAATTCTTTGAAATTGTATATATATATATTTTTTTTTTTTGCTGTGGAATAATAAATACATGAACACATAGAGAGAGAGACCGACCGGTTGACGCAAGTGACCTTTGCGTAGCAAATTAAGCTATTTCATTTCATTATTCATTAGAGTAGAGTATTATTCTATGCATACGATGTACACACCACAACCAACAATCGCCGGTGCTATTGAAATTGAATTTAAAATTCATTTTTAAATTATTCTTTGTGTATTATATTATTATTATTCGACTTCCTTTGTTATCAGTACAAACAAAATAAAAGAAAGAGTTTTATTATTATTTTCACCATATGATGATGATGATGATGATGTTGTTTGTATTTGTTTTGCTACTGATTATTTAGTGACAAATTTCATATGGATATTGTATATTTTGTATAACAGCTGATATTTTTTTATTTTGAATCGTTGTGCTAAGTGGAAATGTAAGATTGTGTATTATAAAATATTGTATTTCACAAGTTTGTAGAGTTAAATTGGAAAAATAGAATTGCGCAAATGATACATTTACAAAACTAAAGTGTTGCATTAGTAATTTATACACATTTTCCTTTATCTAGCGTGGCTCCTTCTGCACTTGCAGTTAATCAAGAACTACAGCATTATCAATCATTGAATTAACTAATCGTTTACGATAGGCTTCAAAGAAATAACAGCCAATCCGTAATAAATTCAAAATTAATCGGAAGTGTTATGATAATCAGTCATATTATACTTCTTCAACTGGAATATTCATTAAGATATGGCACATTGTGATATCTGTAGTATTTTATCCTCGTATAATGACAGTTTAGATCAGATACGAAATTGATTCTTTCAAGGTAATCTTCACAGGATTCAAAGCATATAAAATGATATATATTATTTTTAAGATTTTTTAAGATACTTCAGGAAAGGTCCAGAATTCTGTTTTTAAGTTTTAAAAGTACCAAACTAGAATATTCAAGAAGATATAGTACATTATGATATCTGTAGTATTTTAATCTCGATTAATGTCAATTTAGATGAGATACGTAATTGATTCTTTCAAGGTACTCTTCACAGCATTTAAAATAATCTATATTATTTTAAGGATTTTTTAGCACTCTTAAGTAAAGGTCCGGAGTTGTGTTTTTAAGTCGTAAATATACCCAACATAAAAGAAAAAGGAACTTTCCAGACTTATGTTAGGGTAAATTTTCGATTGATCCGTATTACACTCAAAAGAATTCAAAAAGTTTAGTTTGTGCTTAAAATGTTGTCAACTTCTTATAAAACATTTATACTTTTTACGCTTCATTAAAGAAATCAACAAATCAAAAAGAAAATGGCTCTCTTTTTCTGAAGTACAAATAGCCAAGTCCTATTGACCAAATCCTTAGATTATAGAGACGACGACTTTAGCTCTCTTATATGGTAAACGTCCTCCAGAAAATGGCACCAAACAAAGGCACAAAATATGCTAGACAGATAGAAGTTCATCGACATATTTTATATAACATACAAAAGCTTTCATTGTTCCACTAATTTGCAGATATTACACAACAACACCTATAAACTTCCCTAGATATTTGACATTTTCCTTAAATATTTGACATTTCTGTATGATAACGACTTATATTTTTTGTAAAAATTTTATTGAATTGAACATAAAACAGAATTTTATTCCGTTATTCGTAGTAATCAATGAAAACTTGTGAGAGACCGTTAAATATTCCCTGAAGCAAATGTTTTTATATCGAGAAATTGAAGTATTTATAAAATCCTTTCTAAGGAGAAGTTTCATTGGGACTTAAGCAGAAGTTACTAGCTATAATTTTCCAAATATTTGTTTATATTATACATATATTTATTAAGAAACTTAATGCTGTTAGAAACTATCTTCAAACGGACTTAACAATATCCAATTAGGGGAAATTCAATGAATGCTATAACATTTAAAATTCTAATAGAAGATTCGAAATTTAAGATCAATTATGAATAGAGCTACAATATTAGTTAGATAATGGCGGAGAGCAATTTGTAATATTCGAGGCGGCTAAAAATCTGAAAAATTAGATAATTGCGGCGACTTAATGAATTGATATCGTAATGCTTTGCTTTCTTAATTTAGAGAAACCGTTTTTAAACATGCCCAGAGAAGAGTCTAAACAAAACTAAGGAATTAACACAATAACCTACAATTGAAAATGACGAAGTGATGCTGCCGGTTTCCCCCAAAGTTAAAAAGAAGTAGCTTCGGATAACATTTTTAAATCGGTTTTAAACAATCGATATATGGTAGAATGGAAGATGAATTACACTATATATGTATCTATATGTAAATACATATGAATGTATGTTAGATATCGATCAGGGTCGAATATAGACCAATTAAACTTTGAAATATTTTCCAATCTGAAAATAATATTTCCTAGACAAATTAACGGTATTTGCAACAATTCTACTTATAATTGATTTTCCTACCAAAAACAAGCGAAATATGACGAAAATAATCTAATACAAAATGAAACTTAAAGAAAAAACACATGATTATTGTTATAATGCAGTGTTTCATTTGATTGTATACAATAAAAAACAAAAAAGAAGCAACAACAAAAAACTGGCTGATTTGGTGGCCAAAGCGTCAGGCTGACGACTACTAGGTGCTGGTTAGTTTTGCTAATAGATTTTTGCCGGTACAGCTGTTTCAATAGCTAAAAATATTATAGAAACACACAAACATACATGCACATTGTACGTTTGTATATACACACACTGACTTATCTATGAATAACAACAGCAGCAGCAACAATTTTGATATACAATACAATAATAATAAAAGCAAAAACAACAACAAAACAAAAAATCATACGGTTTCATTGAAAAGCAAAAAAAGAACAAAAAGAAACTAATATAAACTGTTAGAGAGAAACAATTAAAAAAAATATGTGAGCAAACGAAAAATTAAGCAATCGTCGTATAAGAGATATAATACAAATACGAATCAAGTTAAAAGAAAGAAATAAAGCAGCTGATTTTTAGAAAATTGTGTTAAACAAAAAAAAAAAACTAAAGAAAAATTCAAATAAAAGTGAATTTATATTAATGAAATTTCTTTCTTTTCGATTTGCCTGCCTGTATTTCTAAAGTATACTAATTTATAAGTTTATAGTTTTTACAAGTGTGAAAGGGTGTTTTTCTTAATAGGAATGTTAAGGAATTGAAACAAAAACGTCGAAAACAAAAAGTTTTTTATATTTGCGCCATACTTTTTTTTCAGGGTTTGTGTCATCCTTGCCACTAGTTTTTCATGTCTGTTTTACACAAAAAATCCATATGTTTTATACAAAACATATTTTTTTTTCTTTTCTTTTTTTGATTATAGAAAACGTATGACAAATTGTTTAATCTTATTATCATAGAGTACAAAAACAAAATAAATTTAAAATAAAATAAACAAACATTAATTTCAATAATGCTTTTAATAACTGTTCTTATTATTAATTTTATTATAATTAAATATCAAAATGAAAAATAATCAATAAATTGCGTTTTACTTACTGTAATTCTTCTTCCAATTCTTCTGTACTTTGATATTCAACATTTTCCAAAATCACTTCCTCCGTTTTAATAGGAACGTTATTAGACATTTTATTTGTGTTATTATTTGTTAAAATTTTAATTTCAGTTCCAGTTTTTTTTTTTTTTTTTTTTTTTTTTTTTGTCAAATAAAAATGTTAATTATAAACCACGTGTTTTTTTTTTTTTTTTAATTCTAAAACAAAATTTCTGGTTTTAATTAGCTTTTGTTAGTTGAAACACTCAGCCGTTTTTTTTTTTCATTCATTCATTTAACACATTCAGTTAAAAATAACATTTAGGCCAATAATTTATCTTGTTTTTTTATTGTTTTATATGTATTGATTTTAAATATTTAATATTTTTTTTTTTTAATTGTAATATTTTTGTTTTGATTTTTTTTTTCACTTTTTTTCATACACATATGATGAAGCTGAGAAAGAACCTCAATTGCCACAAAATGACGTTTTTTTCAGTTTTCCTTTTTTCCTACTCTATAATTGTTGTAGAGATAACTCAAATTTTAAAAAGTGACGCTCACTAATACACAAACACACTTGTTTGTTGTACAATTCGCTCTATGTTTTGGTTGCTTCTTCCAAAAAGCAAAAAAAAAATGAAAACTAAAAGGAAAACACAAAAACAAATTGTGCTGCTGTTTCTTGTTAATATTTCTTTTATTTAACAGCTGGTTATTCGCTGTGTATGTATATTTTTCTTTATTTATTCACACACACTCGCATACATACATATGTATGCCTATAAATATAATAGATATTTTTTCAGCTGTTTTTTCTCTCCACTTTATTTAGCGGCAATATTTTTGTTGTTTTTCTATTCTACTTTAGTTTATTTTTAAAGTTTTTTCCCTTTAAAATTTTATTCACCTTTGCTTCTCTATATGATTTATTTCTTTTTTTTAACTTTACTTTTTTTTATAGCACAAAAAATCCAAATTTTAGCTTTTATCCGCATCCACAACCGCGTCGAACGAAACTCAAGAACGTAATGAAATTGAAATTTCTCTTTGAATGTTTTTCAATTATCGTTCTCTTTGCCATTACATTCCAACACGTAGTATTGCCAGAATTTTCTGAGAGAACATGTTATTTCCACAACTGTACGTTGTTCTGTTCTGGCAACATCGTTTAGTATGAGAGAGAGAGACTTTCAGAGATTAAATAATTTCCCTTAACTGACAATTTTTATTTGAAAATATCAAATTCATCAATTTAAAAAATTTTTGTAAAATTTTCTATAAACAGAAAATTTTTGTAAAATTTTCTATAAACAGAAAATTTTTGTAAAATTTTCTATAAACAGAAAATTTTTGTAAAATTTTCTATAAAC
>JACGTJ010000247.1:5254-16418 GCA_014858695.1 Chrysomya rufifacies | reverse complement strand
GTGCAGTCTCTATCGTGCTTTCAACAGACAGATAGACAGACGGATGGACATCGCTAGATCAACTTAGGATCTTACCAGGACCCACAAAAAATTTGGGTAATTTGGTGTATTTGTTTGTGTGATTTTTATTAGCGAAACAAAAACAACTAAATTAAATAAAATTTAATAGTTTCTTTTTTACCATAACTCGACTATTTATTACCCGATCTAAAAATTTAAAAAACTAAAATTAGATAAAAATCCATTTTATCGATTTATGGAGGGTTCAAGTTCGTAGTAGCCGAAACATTTTGATATAATAAATAATAACTAAAGATATTTAAGCCATTTATGAATGGATTCTGCCGAATTTTAATAGCATTCTCGCGACTCTAAGGAATGATTTGTTAAACATACTGTATAATTTTATGATCGGGGGCCTTCATAACCAACATACCAACCGGTGGGAGAAAATGCATATTAAGATTTTTTTAACCCATGATTCAGAATATATATACTTTATACGACCTCAGATGTAGAAAATATGTAGAAATAAACAAACGGAATGACAACCTTATATACACTACACTCTTCACTTATAATGAGAAGGGTATGAAAGCAGTTAAATTTTTAAAGTTATTTTTATAAAACTCAAAATATGAACCCATCTTTACGAAAATCCTTTCTCAATCGCATAAATTGACAGTTTGTCAACTTTTAAGACCCTCTCTCCATTCTTAATACTCTTTAATGTTTTGCTAATAAACTGCATACAATCTGGTCAGTTGAACAGGTATTGTTTATTTTTATTTACATTTCCATGTCTTCCACAAAGCTAAAATGTTTCTTTATGAATCTATTCTATTGCTCCGATTTATTAAGTTTTTTTCTTCCTCTCTTGACAACATTTAACCTCGTCAACCTCAAAAAATCGATTTTCTTTATTTTTTTTTCTGTTTTTAAACGATTTATGGGTTGCCTTAATATAATTTGACATTTATTGATGTTTATTTTATTTGATTTCGTTATTTTTCTTTTTAGCTTTGAAATCTTAATGTTTTTATTTTTATTTTGTCTCGCCGGACTGCGTTTCGTTGTCGGCTGGTGATATTTTTTTTTATTTTATTCTTTGATTGAATTAATTATAGAATATATATTTTTTTAAAGGTGATTTTGATTTCATTTTTCAATTGACTTCTTGTTGTTGACCCAGAAAAATTAAATATATTTTTGTATATAAAGTCATCATTGTTTGTTAACAAAATGTTTTTTGTTAAATAGAATTCAATCAAATTAATAAAAATAAATAAATTAAGTTAAATTTAGATTATATATTATAAATGGAAAAAGAAATACCATTGCAGAGCATTTTGTGATGGTTACAGTGATGCTGAAATAATTAGTTTCAACACGAAATTTTCTTTTAAAAAAATTAAAAAAAAAATTGTTTTCAATAAACTGTATGTAAGTGTAAAAGTTCGAAAATTACATTATTTAGAGTCGGAAACTGAGTTTTTTATATGTAAGTTCTAATATTACATTAGAGGAATTTTTCGAAATTTACATTATTTAGAAAAACAAAATGTGTTTTCTATAAAAATCTTTTGAAAATTTGATTTTCTATAAAAATTATTTCAAAAATATATAACTCATAAATTTTTATATAATTCATAAATTTTTGGTACCTTAAAGAAATTTTCGAAAATTACGAAAGAAAATAAATGTTTTAATGAAATTTTCGAATATAAAAAATGTTTTATTGGAAAGGTAAATTTGAGAAGAGTTTTCGAAAATTTTGTTTTCTTTAGAAAATTTTCGAAAATTTCATTTTCTGTAAGAAATTCGTTTTCTTTAGAATATCTGCAAAATTTTCATTTTATATAAAGAATTTTCCAAAAATTTCATATTCTATTAGAAATTTTCCAACCAATTCTCTAATAAATTCTTAAATTTTCTAAATATTTTCTAAATTAAATTTCGAAATTTTCGAACATTTTGTTTTCTATGGGAAATTTTCGAAAATTTCATTTTGTTTAGGAAATTTTTGAATATTTCGAACATTTCGTTTTTTTAGAGAAATTTTCGAATATTTCGTTTTTTTTTTTTGCGAAATTTTCGAATATTTCGAACATTTCGTTTTTTTAGGGAAATTTTTGGATATTTCAAACATTTCGTTTTCTATAGGAAATTTTTGAAAAAATTTCATTTCCTTTTCAAAAAAATTTCAAAAAAAAAAAAAAAAAAAANNTTTTTTAAGGAAATTTTCGAATATTTCAAACATTTTGTTTTCTATAGGATATTTTCGAAAACTTAGCTTTCTATAAAAGAAAATTACGAAAATTTCATTTCCTTTTGAAAATTTTCAAAAAAAAACTTGTTTTCGCAAAATTTCGTTTCCTTTTTGTAAAAAAATTTACGAAGATTTCATTTTCTATAGAAAAATTTTGACAAATTTCGTTATCTATAGAAATATTTCTAAAATTTCGAAATTTTTGTTCCAAATCCTTGGATTTTTTTGTAACTGTTCTTCAAAATATTTATTGAAATAATAATTTTTTAAATTATTTGCCTCTTCAAATTCAATTGTTGTGTTTATTTTCAAACGTAATACTTATGAAAGTAATTAATATTTTTTGTTTTTAAATTCCAACAATTAATTTTTAGTACTTGTTTTTATTTAGTTTTTCATAGCAGCTGTTGCTGTTTTTATTATTTTTGGTATTTTAGTCATAATTTTTGAACTGTACGTTTGTTTGAACGGACCGGTGTCTGGCAAACATAGGGGGTGTTTTTTTTTCTTCTTTGCATCGGTTCTAGTTTTCAACCACTTGAATTCATTGGAGCGTTAAGTATGGAAAACTATTTTTCCTACTTGTTAAAATTTTGTAAAAAATAAAAGAATAACAATGAGGAATGTAACACAACATTTAACAACAAAAACTACCCAAAACAATATTTTGTAAATATTCAAGAAGGCCACAACTTTGCACTAGTTATAGTTTTGAAAGGTTAAAACTGTTATCAAAGGTAACTAACTTGATGTTATTCAAAAATTTCATTTCTATTTGAAGCTATTGAAAAGAAACTATAGTTCTTTAATGTTTATAGTTTTTCTTATATGTTTAGATCTCAATAAAATTCTTTAGAATTTCATAATGATACCTGATAATCTCAATTTCCAATTATTCACCTTCATTTCCACAACAAATGACAACTGAAACTTGTTTCCTTCCTAAATATATTTTAAAATATTTAAACATTCACACTCACACACATACACAACTTAGCTACTTATCTTTTATTTTCAACAAATAAAAAAAAAACATATAAATATTACAATGGGTATTAGTAATTTGAAAAATGCCTACTTACACCTTCAAATGTAAATTAGGGAAAAAATGAGAAACTTGTTTTCATTAATCTCTTTTAAACAAATCATCAACATGTTCAACATGCTAACCAAACAGCCAGCAAACCTTTCACAGAAACTTACCATAAAATAAACAGAGAAATGAAAAAGATCATCGATCACTTTACTTGCTCAATTTTGTTTTTTGTTATAGAGAGAAAATAGGAAAGTAACATTTATTGATAAAAACAAAAATCCTGCTGATTAAATGAATTATTATGCTCTCTGATGTTCGTTATTTGCCGTCTTAGTTTCTTGCGAGATTTACAAATTTGTTAATTTTCTATGATCATACTTAGTGATCTATCTCTATCTCTCTCTCTGGCTCTCTTTCTCTATTGTAGGTAAACTCTTCATTCTTTAATAAATGAGTAATGTACTTGTTTTAGAAACATGTTGCTTTTTTTATTTCAATTTTTTCTTAACATCTGTCTCGATCTTTTGAAGCATCGTCATTGTTAGTCGTTACTTATAATTTTAGACCATTTGACACGCTTAATAGATTTTTGGGTTTTTTTCTCTTGAGTTTTGAATTTAAAAAGAAATTTTTAATATTTTTTGTTGTAAATTTGTTGTTTAAAGTGTTTGTTATTTTTGTAAAGGGAATTAAAAAGAAAGCAGCTGTTGTTGTTAAGCAAATTTTAAGTAATAAAAGAAAATAAATCACGGCAGTTTATAAATATTTGAGAAAAAGAGAATTTTATTTTGGAATATGATAAATTTATTACTTATGAAATTTATATTAGGTTTTATAAAAAAATTAATTTTATAAAAGATAACTAATCACTTCGTTACCAGACTTGAGATTTAGATTTCTTACACGTTTTGTGTGTGTGATTGTTTTTTCGATCTGTGGTACTTTTTAGAAATATTGGTACTTTTGTATGTTTTTGGTACTTTTTACTTTTTTCATAAATGGTTATATTTTTGGTAGTTTTTAATAACCCGTTACTTTTTTATCCGACTGCAAATGTGTTATTTTTTTACATTTCTTTGGTCTTTTTTTTATAATTTTAGGATTATTGGTACGTTTTTGGTACTTGTTTACATTTTCAGTACTTTTTTTATTTTTTTACGTTTTCAGATTTTTCTATTTGCACTTTGAATTTTTATTATACCTATTTTGGCACTTTCTTTCTAATGCGTACCAAACTTGCAAAGGTGTTTATAAAAATGTACTCAAAATTCCTACTAAGTACTAAAATTTTTTCTCCTTAAGTCATGAATGTAATTTGCATCTTCATGATTAGTTTCTTATAAAATCAGGATTAGTTTCTCATAAAACTAAGGATTTCTTGAGGTCTGAAAAAAGTACCAAAACCTAGTATTTACCCTTGATTTCCAAAACAATTTTATAGAACATTTTGCTGGTATTCCCTAAAATTTACTAAAATTGTTTTTGTAATAATAATTTTTGATATCTTCTTTAAATATTTCCAATAAAATCTAAAATAATTTAACAATTTGATTGCTTTTCAAATAGATTCAAACGCTTCAGTTATTATTTATCATGATTTACTTATGAATGACTGACTGTCTTTCCAAACAGTCTGTCCATTCATTTGGCTGGATGTCTATCAAACCACATGAATTTGAATGTTGAATTTTGTAATGCATCTATGTATCTGTCTGACAGTGTATTTGATGGGGTAATGCTTTTTAGGTTTCATTCACCAATTCATGGTTCATGTGGTTATTGTTGCATGCATCATGCATATAAGCAACCAACTAACATGCTACACAATCTAAACTTGCTGACGAGATTTAAAGAACAACAACAACAACAACATGTATCAGCCAGACCACACCGTATGAAACAAAATTAAACTAAAGCATTTTTTTTTATTTGTTATATTTTTGTTACAGCTCAATCCCTCCCTTGTAGTTAAGATTCAAGCTGTTTTTTTCAATAATAAAAAATAATAACATTTTTATTTAAAAAAAAAGAGACGTTTTCAACTTTAATTTGTTTGTTATTTATTTTATAACTTATTTTACCAAAACAAAAGCTTTAATTTCTTTTTAACACCATTAAATTTTATGAAAAATGGGGAAATTTTTTCCAGGCTTAAGACAGGTTTACATTTCAGATTTTGTTTTTTTTTTAAGATTTTTAAGAAATTCTTTGTAATATTTTTTATATCTTTATAGCTTTAAGATGCTTAAGTTTTATTTGAAAATGATACTGGTTTTTATATATGTTTTGTTGTTATTATTATGAGGCCTAGTTGACATTTAAACTATTTTATTTCTGTTTATTTTTTGGGGATTTTCAAATTATTTTGTAATCTTTTTTTTTCAAATATAAGTTTCTTAATTTATCCATTGAATGTAACTGAGATTTATATATACATTTTTTATTACATATTAAATTTTATTTTTATACTCTTCACTTATAGTGATAGGGTACATAAGCTTTTCATTCCGTTTGTAATTTCAAAATTTTTCATCTTTCTGAATCGTGGGTTTAAAAAAAATCCTCCGTCCGTCGGTTTGTATGTCGTTTATGAAGGCCTCCAACCATAAAGTTACACAATACGTATATCAAATATTTCCTTAGGGTCGCGAAAATTTTGCTCTTTAAATCCGACAGAATCCAATCATAAAGGGCCAAGATATCTTCAAAAAATTCTATTTTTAGTTATTTTAAAATATTTTGATTATGTCCATATATTCTATGGAGCTTCGAAGTATTATTGTTCTTTTTCTAATTTTGGTTTTTTGAATTTTTTAAATCGGTTAATAAATAGTCGAGATATTGCCCTAAATCTTTCATTTGGATTTGTGAAGCCGTTATAAAAGATAGAGACTTCATTGTTTTACAGAAAATTTTATTGATTTTTTAAGGATTTTTCTGGATTCGTCGATTTGAAATGGGGAACGGATTGGCCATTTTTAGGAGGATTTTTCTGTGTTAGCCGACTTAAGTGAAGAGTATATAAGATTCGTCATAGCCATTTATAACGTTCTTACTTGTTTATTAATATTTTTGTTTTTGATTTAAAAATTTTGTCATATTTTATTACTTTTTGAAATTTTTTTATTTTTATAATTTGTTTTTTTTTCTAGTATTTTTCGCTTCATAAAAATTTCAGCAAAATTTCCCCTATAGAAGAAATCACTAGACCAAAAGCAAACAATTGCAGTTGAAAATAATAAAAAAAAAAACAGAAATAAATGAAATCATACTGTTTTTCATTATTTAAGTGATTTTTCTTTGTAGACATTAGACGACTGAACAATAAAAATAAACCATAAAATTTATAACAATTGTGTAACAAAGACATTTTGTGCACTAAATAACCAACGAAGACTTTTAAAGTTGAAATCTTGGGGAATTCTTTTTTTCAAAACTAACTTTATCCGTTTTATTTTCGTTTGAAAGAGAAAGAGGTAATCATGATTTTTATTCATGTTTTGTTTACTTTTACTACATAAATCACATTAAGTTAAATAACTTGAAGAAAAGTTTTTAAAAGGATTATAAGAAAAATAGGATAATGGTTTATAAACAAAGAGTAAGGACGAAATGATTAATACAAGTTACTAAATATTTGATTTAATTTTTGAAATAAAATTCTTCTCTACTACGACAATTTGTATTAAAGTTTCAAATAAGAATTCTTTACATTTTCCTATACTACGTTTATACGCAATTAAGAATCTTTTTTTTATATACCCACCTTCAATGTGTTTATATTCTGGGTCTTGGTAATATTCTACCGATATTCGTCCGTTTGTTTGTCTGTTGTAAATACTATTGAGATTGCACGAGAAGAGCTACAAAGGTAAAATTAAGCCCAAAAGAGGAAAATATGGAAGTAATGGACCAAAACCACACAACATGGACCATTTTTGATTATTTAATTACATTAAATGCTCTTAATGGAAAAACGTATTAAGTTGAAAATGTTTGAAAAATTTTTAAAAATCTTTTTGTATAGAAAATTATTAAAAAATTTTGATTTTAAAAAGTTGATTTTTATAAAAAATTTTTCAAAATATTTTTTTCCAAAAATTTTATTTTTGAAGATAATTTTCAAAAATTTGAAATTTTGATTTTTATAAGAATATTTTCAAAACTTGATGTTTATCTAAAAATTTTCAAAAAATTTTTTTTTTATAAAAATTTTCAAAAATTTTATTTTTATATGAAATTTTTCAAAAATTAGATTTTTATAGAAAATTTTTAAAATTTGATTTTATAAAAATTTTTAAAAAATTTGATTTTTATAGAAAATTTTTAAAACATTTTATTTTTATAGAAAATTTTTTAACAAAAATTTCATTTTTATAGAAAATTTTTTAAAAAATTTGATTTTTATAGAAAATTTTTAAAATTTGATTTTTATAGAATATTTTTTAAAGTTTGATTTTTATAGTATTTTTTTTTTTTAATTTGTATCTTATTAAATATTTTTTGCAAAATTTGATTTTATAGAAAATTTTTCAAAAATTTTAGATTAAAAAAAGAAAAAATTTTTTTTTTGAATTATTAGAAAAATTAAAAAAAAAAAACTATTGATTTATAAGGAAATTTTAAAATTTATCATTTTTTAACACAGAAATTTTTTGAAAAATCCTTTTAAAATCTCTATGCTTAAATTTTTTCGTTTTACTCCTTAGCGTGTCGAAGGAAATTAAAAAAAAATTATAAAACATTATTAACTTTTACACTTAATGCATTTTATAAAGGATATTTTAATGTCTTTTACTAGGGAAATCAAACGAAAGTTAAATAAAATTAACTACAAACATGCTAAAAAATAATGAACAGTTAACGGGAATTTTTACGTTAACATTTAAAACACAAAAAATTTGCATAATTTTTAAGATAAAGAATTTATTATTGTTTAGGTAAAACTACAAAAAAACCTTAAACTGTAATATTAATAAATTTAGCAAAATTTAAAAACACTAACAGACAATTAATAAAACAACCTACCAAAAAACTCCTTAATAAATTCTCAGCTCTTAACACACATGGCTGCCTTAAGGTGCCGCCTTTTTTCTCCTTAAGAAACTAATAAAACTGGGAAAATTTATGCAACAACTAACTAACGAGAAAAAAATTTCTTAAGATAAAGTTTTATTATATATATATTTTGTTTTTGTATGAAAATGACCACACACAGGTGGGAGCATCTTGATAAGCAAACATCTATCTTCTCTGTCGTCGTCAACATGATGTATGATGATGATGACCGATTGACAACACAAACATTACAAACCTTACAAACAAACAATTTCATTCTTTAGTCAAAGTCAGTCAAGTCAACTCATTCAGTTAGTTAGTTCAACATATGGGCTAAAATATAGTAAGAACAGCAACAGCCGTCATCACTTTAAATTTTTATAACCAGTTTATCATTAACAAGGACATAAGTTTTAGTTTATTTTTTGGTAAAAAAAAAACCCAACGTGCTTCATTTCTCAAACATAACTTGAAAAAAGAAAACTTACATCTGAAATTGTTATTACATAAAAAATACAACAAGTTCTTCCTTATGTAAGCAGAATATGTAGGAAAAAATGCCAAAAATGTTTTGACCATACGTTGAAATAATTCAAAATTTTTTGTATATTTTTTTTTATTACATTAAAAAACATCTCTCTTTAACATATGGGCTATTTTTGTAAAATTGAAAGAAAGGACTTGTTCCTCTTTTTCTCCGTGTTTATTTAGTGTTTTATTTTTATTTATTTGTATAACCTGTTTCTCTATTGTTTTAAAATGAACACTCATAATCGCTCACTTCCATTTAAAGTGGAAATGTACTTAACGTTACATACACACAAACAAACACGTGCACGTACAACTACTGTTGCGTTTTATAGAGGATTCCAATAATAATAACAACTACAAGTTGTTTCCGAATTGTCATGGCTGAGTGCCTAGATTAGATGATCATGATCTTGATTGTCTCTCGTCTTTCTTACCCTCGTTGACGATAGATTTTGCTACACGCATGGTAAACATAGTACAATTGGTATTAAAATGGCTAGTTTAGTTTAGGTCAAGTTCTAGTTTATTTCTAGTTCAGTTCTAGTTTATTTCTAGTTCAGTTCTATTTCAGTTCTAGTTCAGCTTGGTTTAGTTAAAGCCAACATTATCGAAATTTTCGTTGTTTCTTATATTTTTCTTTTTTTTTTCTAGCTACTATGGTTCCGCCTTCTCGTCCTAATGTTACACGCCTATCCGATAATTCCGTTATGTTGCGCTGGTATGTACCCAAAAATGATGGCCTGCCCATACAATTCTTTAAAGTACAATATCGTATGTTGGGTGATGTAACTCGTACAATACCACGCGATAACTGGCAAACCACAAATGAAGAATTACGTTTTAATAAAATCGATCACAACAATAAAGGCTTCAATAATTTTACTTCCTCGGTAACAGGTCTAAAACCAGATCGTTTCTATCGTTTTCGCATTATAGCCGTCTACTCGAATAATGATAATAAGGAGGGAATTACTTCAGCTAAATTTTTCTTAAGAAAAGGTGAAGATTTAGATTTGTCTAATCTGCCTAAACCAGAATTACAAAGCATAGAATCTCTAACGGAATCAGCAGTATTGTTACAATGGACTTTGCCAAATGTGTCAGCATCGGAAGAAGTTGAAGGTTTTTATGCTTATTACAGGCCTTCATCTTCGGCGGGAGAATATCTTAAGACTACAATAGATGGTAGACAAACAAGAAAATTTAAAATTGATATGTTGGAAGCGGGTACAACATATGAATTTAAATTACAATCATTTAATGAAATGGCTGCTTCAGAATTTAGTGCCATAGTGCAAGGCATTACGAAAAGTAAGAAAAAAATGCTAGTTTTTAAGAAAAATATTAAGAAAATAAAGAAAAATTTTATAATATTTACAGAATCTCCTACAACTCCGGCCACCTTATTACCCTCTGTGGTACCAGCTTCTAAAACTAATCAAGAAGACAATTCCATATATCCAGTAGTGGCTGGAGCTGCTGGTGGTGGCATTTTATTACTTATAGCCTCTATAACTGTTTGTCTATGCATGAAAAAACGTAAAAATTCTCAAGGAGAAGGTATTTTTTTTAAACTTAATCTTAAAATATAAAATATTAAATATATTATTTTTATATTAGATGAAAATAAACCTCAATTGGATCATATACAAGCTGATTTTGTAACACCGCAAGTTTTGGGTGTTAACAATCATCACAAACCAAATCATCGTTTAAATGGTGTTTTGCCACGCATGAATATAACACCTAATCCCTTAGCCCAAGAGGCTGATAAGGTAAGACATCATAATTTTATTTAATCTTACAATTAAATAAATCTTTTTCTTTAATTAAATGAAACAAATACATATATTTGATACTTACTTTTCTCTGTATAAATATAAATTTTCTTTTATTGCTTTTAAATGTATACCTTGCCTTTAATACTTTTATTCCCATCCAAATTTTTTTTAAAGGGGTTCTTGTATATAAATTTGCTTCAACGGCTGTTGTATTCTACAGGTGTTAAAATTTTCTCTGGCATATTTAAGCTATCAACAATTTTAGGTTAAATATATCACCCATTCTAAACTTTCTACTACTATATAAACATTTGCACTTAGATCTTTTATTGCTTTTAAGATTATGTATATAAATAGTCCACCTTTCTGAATACTCTATCACCTATAAACTGTCCTATAGTCTAAATTATGGTACAGTTAAAAGTTTAAGTCCAAATTATAGTTCTGCTGAACTAGAACTGAACTAGTACTGAACTAGAACTGGACTAG
>JACGTJ010000246.1:11882-22993 GCA_014858695.1 Chrysomya rufifacies | reverse complement strand
CTTTATTACATCATAACATGAATACCACATTTGTATGCATAAATGGATAAATGGGTGTGGCTCGCCCACATTCTGCCCACTTCAGAATTTACTTTATTTAAGCCGAATAAAATATTCTTACTTGTTTTTTTTTGTAATTTTTTATCAATTTTTGTCTGATTGAGTAAATTCAATAAATTTTTACCTATCAATTCAAATAATGTTGGCCGACAGTTTTCAAAAATACCCTATGTATAAGCAATCACAAAGACGTTTGTTTAAAAAAATATGCCTTAATTGATTGTGGTGTTTGTCTTTGATAGGTGTGTGGATTTGCTTAATTTGCTAAATAATGTTTGTTGTGTTGATGTTTATATATTTAAATGTTTGGAAGGGATTAAATACATTTATTTTAAATTAATGTCATCATTAAGAAAATTGACTTAGTGTCTTCGTGTATAGAAATCGATTCAGAAATAAAAATTATTTAAATGCTAAGAACACGATTGTCTCAAATAGTAACAAAGTCGTTTATATGCTATCGTCTTTTATATGAATATATTTATTTAAAGAGGCTACAATAACTGAAGTTTAGACCGTATATTAGAAATCTTGATATTCAAGTTCTTTTTAAATATAGCATCATAGCTATAAAAACCATGGATATATATAAAGTTAAAAGAAAAATGTATTCAAAAGTTTTATTATTCAGTACACTTCTTCAATTTAGCAATTTAATTCAAGTTTTGTTTATGTTTAAGGCGTAGTCAGGCAACATCTTCATCTTCTTAGGTTCCATCATTATCATCATCATTACTTTGTATAGTCGATTTAAATGAAGAGTACGTAGTAATTTGAAGATTTCCTGAAATTTCAATGTCTGTTTATAAACACTTAAAAGTGATTTTGAATTAGAAGTAACTCTTGTAACGTGAACACGCTTCTGTAACATGATTACTTTTCTAATAAAACAGCATACATATAAATACATATATTTACTTGACAAACTACAAATATGTTTATACATGTATACACTTGGAAGTATGTACATATGTGACTATATGTGTGTGTGTGTGTAAATAAAAAAAGATAAAAAAAGTTGCAATTTCAATATAAAACCTGGGTACTTTTTATGTGACATGATCTGGATAATTGCAAATTAAACTTTTTCAACAGATATGAATCCTTTACACTTACACCCACACAATTACATATAAACATTACACGTACACTTTGTAATTTTAAATTCACATACGCTTTAAGTGTTTGTATTTTAACTACACACCTAAGTTCATTCGTATGTTTATTTAAATAACTACATTAGATAGCTTTACACAAAAGTGGTTATGAATTTCAACTTTTCCTATAGCATGGTGATATATGGTAAAACTAATAAAACTTCTATATTTCATTTTCATTTATTTGTAATATAAACTTTAATCATGAAATACAAAACGAGTTTGCGAATCATGCGCGAATCTGTTATAGTTTTGTTGTGTTTTAGTGGAATCTTTGTTGTAAAAGGATTTTTAAAGTTAATTTTGACTATAAATAATCGATATCCTGAATAGTGTTAGAATAATGGGGGTATGTTTAGTTTGTTATTTCGATAGCACCCTGTCAAAATATTTGTGTAAGACTGACTAAAACATTTTTTAGGCCCTGGTAAGATTCGAAGACGATAAAGCTACATCTCTTCGACTATATATCCGGTAAAAGTATATTAGAGATTCTACCGATCATGAAAAAAACATGCATTGTGTTCAACTTTCAAACAGCTCTAAAGCTGTAAGAACCGAATTTTAAGTTCATATTTTAATTAATTATATAGACAAATAAATAAGACTTATTGGCTTAAGTCAATAAAAATAAAACTTGGGATTGTCATTCAGATGGGAATAAACTGTGAGGGTACGTTTTCAACTGCACAAGCATCTATGATTAAATGTTTCCCAGGCAATGAATTTTGTGGTATCCGCTGCATAGCTAGCTTAAGCTTTGCATCTTAACTGGTTTTATGATCGTCTCAGGAATGTATTTATAGCATGCTAAAACATATATGCAATCAACGGTAAATCAACGACAAAAAACTTATACATGCTAGAATGAATGGAGGAGGAACTATCAATGGAGCGGGTGTTTGATTTAGAGCAAACGGCTCGTTATATAAATGTATTATCAATTAATAAAACCAAGGAAACTGATTCCATAAAGACAACATCGCTCAGACCACAATGGCGAAGATTTGTTGAGGTTCTATGTTTCTTATAGAAACAAAGGAAACATAATTATATATTTACTTTTTCATATACATTGACTTAAAGTTAAAAGATATTACATTGAAAGCTCGTATAACCATTGTGATGTGCTCTATTAAAAAAAGCCCGACTGGACGACTTTATGCGAAGTAAATTAAAGGACTATTCGTTTCTAAGGTTTTACCAAAATATCCTTCCAATTCCAAACTTTTCCCATTTATTATGGAATTCTTTTTTTTTATTTTGGAAGGTCATTTGTACGGAAACAAGGCGAAAAATACGCCGATTTAATAAATGTCATTAAATTGCACACATATTTAGGTAAATTATGTGTTAAAAACCTGATTCTGGTTAATTTTTGAATAAGGGCTAAGGGATTAATAGTCCGATCACTACCATTTTCAACATATTTCGTTCTTATATAAATATCTTGGATGGAATTTTTTTGGAGACTAGGAGAAATAATGAGACATTTAAAGTGAAACATTGCACATGAGTGAAGACAAACAAGTTATGTGTTCAAAAACTAATTTCGGGGGATAGATGAAAAAATAGACCAACCAAACTGGTGGAAACAAGTTTAATTACCTTACCAACATATTTTAATTTTGAGGGGCATTTGTATGGAGGCTAGGTAAAATTTATTTTTGTAGGGATCCAGGTGTAGAAATGGAGCATTCATGACCATTTTCCACAAAATTCATTCCTCTAATCTCTACCAAATTTCATCGAAATATATTTAAAATTTCGAACTCAATACATATTTTATCACCATTTTGGAAGATCATTTGTATGGGAACTAGGTGAAATAATAATCCTATTATAATGAAACTTGGTACGAACATTAAAAACAATAAAAACAAAAAACTTATACATGCTAAATTTCGTCAAAATACACACTAATTTAAGCGAGTTATGAGTTAAAAATCTTATTTCGGGGGGCACATTTGTATGGGAGCTAGGTGAAATAATGGACCGATCATGGCCACTCAATAGGCTTAGTCCCAGTTCCAAAATGATTATTTGTGCAAATTTCTGAACGAAAGCTTCAAAATTGCTACCTGTAGAGTTTGCACAAGCTATACATTGCACAGACAACCAGCCACCCGACTAGACGGACATCAGAGAGTGAACCTGAGTCGAACGGTATACTTTAAGTTGGGTGTTCGAAATTTTTTCTATATGTTACAAACATCCGCACTAACGCCATATACCCTTGGTGCAGGGTATAAAAATCATAATATTTTAATACGTTTTCTCAGGAGACCCATCATAGGAGCGTATTTCAAGAGGTCTAAATCAAGAAAATAATGCCTGCATAACGTTGATGTTTCAGAATAAAGTTGATATTTTTCTTTAAGTTTGAACAAATATGCGGATGTTTATAACAAAGAATAGATCAGATCACATACCTTAAAGTATACCGTTAGACTCAAAATCACTTTTTAAGTCGATTTAACAATGTCTGTCCGTCCATCGGGACAGCTGGCTGTTCAGGTAAACCTTGTGCGAACTTTACATATCGCAATCTGGAAGCTATTGTCTGGAAAATATAATTTATGCATTTTGGCACAAGGATCAATTGGCTTTGATCGGTTCATTATGTCATCTAGCTTACATATAAATGTACCCCCGGAATGAGATTTTGACTATAGAACACGCTTAAATGAGTGTGTAATTTAATTTAATTTTTTTTTTATTCATCTAAACTTATATGTCGAGAGAATAGACTTACTTCTCCTTGCACAAAGTGGTGTTGGGTACCATATAATCAGGCTGGACTGGCTAAGGCACTCATACATTTTTTTTATAGTGGAAATGCTATTAATTAATTTTTATTACATTTTAGTTCAACTATTTCTGTAAAATGTGAGATATTCTCTAATTTGAACTTTGGGTTCAACCAGATAAAATATAGGAGTTTCTTCTTTATTGATTAATACAATTGAAGAATGCCTACATTCTTCTTTCTTATCATGTAACTATGCATACAAATATAACACTTTTATTTAAATAAATTTCGTATGTATGTGTTTATCTTTACTAAAGTCAATTTTAATTTTAATGATTTTTTTAATTGTGTTTTTCTTAAAAATCATTCTGATGACAATTCTAAACATGATAATGTTTAAGAGAAAAGTTTGTAATGATCATAATGATGTTCATGATATACATAGATAAATAAATATAAAATAGATGTTTGTGGAATAATTTGTCTTACCTTTGAGATAGATGTGATAGGATTGTTTTCTTTGTCTAACCATTCAACATTAGGCGGAGGATTACCATGTGCTATGCAATCTGCAATGTTACCAGCAGTATTTGTAAATTCTATACGACTTGGTGGTTCATGTGAAAAGTTGGGTCCCTGGGTGTCAAAGTAATTTGAAGCATCTGCAAATGAAAGCAAGAAAAAGAAAACAATTTCATAAAAAAGTTAATCAAACGACATTGCGTCTGTCTACTCCAACTCCAAACAAACAAAACAAATAAAGTAACAAGAAAGGAAAAATATCTATTCATATATAAACATCAGACAAGTATAGAGATTCTTAAATGCAATCTTAAGATTAAATGGAAAAATTAACATTAAATGTGTTGATTATAGATGCAAACCTAAGATTGTAATTTCAACCCTCTCATCACGATTCCACCAACAACATATTGCGGTTATGAATGATGATTCTTATTTTTATATTAATGTTCATAAGATGGTATGTATGTACGTACACACATATATTTACACTTAGAAAAAATACTTTGTAATTGAATGCGATTACTAGCGTTTTACCCATATATGTTCTTATAGAGAAAATATAAATTTCCTTCATTAATTTCAATTTTAAGGTTAATTAAAAATTTTAAGGATTCATTTACTTTGTGATATTGAACACTTTCAAAGACCACATTTTTTCATAATTGTTGACTTAATTTAGTTTTCCAAAAGTAGTAGCCAGTTATATCTTCATTACTATGTCCGCCATAGCCAGATATAAGGCCATGGTTTCCTTCAAATTCTGTAAAATACTGTAAGTCCTTACTAAAACTTTTAAGTTTTATGATATGAACTGAAACAGAACTAATATTATTCATAATGAAACCCATGAACATTTTTATCCCATCAAAAGTCGTTTGTCACAAATAATATTTTTTATCTGTGTATCTGTAAAATGCAACAAAATATTCATATACATTTTGAAAAGAACTCCAACAAGTTTAAATACTTAAACTCACACGTACAAACATTTACACTCATCATGCAATTTATTCTTTTCAAATAATTTTAGCAAAAGAACCTTAATATTAAAAAAAAGAAAAATTGCTGGCACAATAGTAAAACTTTTTTCTCTTCACAAAATTGTTTGAATAGATGACGAAGAAATGAATTTTATACTGCAACATAGAAGTTTAGGCGCAGCATCAAGAAATGTAATATTATTTATAGTTTTCGATTTAGCTCAAATGTTTGTAGTACGCGAGTATTCTTAACGTCATCACTCTTCTCTTTTGTCTTTCGATATGACATCTGGTAGGTGTAATAGTGATTATGATTGGACTAAGTAGGAGCTAGTTTCGTCAGGGAAGAATTATAATAGTACGATGACTTTAAATTAGGATTTGTTAAAAAGGCCATCGAAATAATCTTGAACGAAATTGTTTTCCCTTTCAACCGAAAATATGAGAACGATGAGATTGGTAGAATCGGTTTGTTTGAATTATTGAAAAATTTTTGACGTTTAAACATGTTAATAGCAAAAAGAAGGGAAAATTTCCGCACAACAAAAGCTATGTGATATTCTAATATTTAGTTATAGGTTATTAAAAAGCCATGAGCCGAAGTGAGTATTCTTCTGACAACAGTCAGGGGACATCAGATAAATTATTTCGCTAAAGGTAAAAGGCGACGGTGTCATGTTTTCTGACTGGTTTTAGCATCATATCAGCAAAGTAATCTCAGCATGATGAAATATGTCTATAATCATGATGAGTCAATGGCGGAGATATGTAGCAGCGATGACGGTGGAACTATATATGGACTAGGTATCTGATTTGGAGCAAACGTCTAGATATATAAAATTAAAATTGTTTTATATTATTTTATTTTATCTGAGACAATCCAGTCCCTCTAAACATTTGTTGGTAGCTGTTGCAGAATAAATGAAACAAGTTAAAAAAAGCTCTTTATTCAAATCATATACAATACTTATTACTAACATCCGTTCGTAAACATTTCACACAAATAAACAAGTATACATGTATATCAGTGGATAAAATATGAGGTACCACTCAAAAGGACCATTTGTAACTGGAAAAAATTGTCCCTATATCTCGTTGTAATATAAACAGAAATGCAATATACATAGATATAACTCGAAACGTCTTGTGGAGCTAATATCGAGACTCTTTATAAAAAGTGTAGTTCAGGCCTTCTAGCTAGGCCAGTACGTTGGTACCCTATTAATTTTGGAATAAGATGCTATGGAAACTCGTGTGTGTATTTATTCATTCATGCATTCAAAAGATATTACAAAAATAAACGTTAGCTGCTTCATGTTAAAGGAAAAGCTCTTCATATTCTTATATTCCGTTTTGTATGCAATAATGTTTTTGTTGTGAAATCTATGTGGCTTAAAAGGAGGACATTGACGCAACAACTTTAAGCAATTGGGCGTATATACATTTTTTTCTACTCAACTACATTACATTCACACAAATCTACAAAAAAAAAAAAATGAAACGTACGAGCAAAGTACAATATGGGAAGTATGGTGGTTGCTTGTAACATTGATATCAATGATTGTACAAACACAAAAACATTTATACAAACAAATATTTTCTAGCAATATTCTTGCAACATTCTTCATCATATGTTCTCAATGTACTCGAGATTTTTACATGTATATATGTACAAAGATTTTGTTTCCTATTTTTTCTGTATCGAGGGGAAAAAACCTCATATGAAACAGAAGCAGGAAAAGAATGGAGCCTGTGAATGAATTGTAGTTAAAACATGCCATACTGAAGTATGCCCTTCAGAAATTTCAAAAACCTTAACTTTCTGCAACATTTACGGCAAAGAGGCAAACAGGAAATTGCGAGGAACAAACTCGAGTGTAACCCACCATCGTAGTCATCAACATCATCATCAGGAGTATTATTTTGAGTACAAAGATGAGTTATGAATGCTTTCATATTTATATGTATGTTTGTATTCTTTTTTTCTTTTGTTGCTAAAAATGGTATAGTTGTTTATTTGTATTGTTATAAAATGTTTTTATGTATAAGTGTCCGTGTATGTATGTTAATGATTCTTATTGCACATACTATTTAGATGTATGAATGTGTCCTCCAACAAGTAAACTATTGTGGGCCTTTAGTGTTCAGACTTCATAGTTGGTAGCAATAAAAATCACAAATTTTTAACTCATGAAATGCAGGGAACTCCATTAAAAAATCAGGATAATCAGGAATATTTCTATATCTTTTCATCACAGCACATCTTTTCTATACATTTAGTGTCAAAAATGAATTCGGTCAAAGTTCTACGGTTGCGCATTTTTCAGATAATAAGTCCATAAAATTATACACATAGATGTTAGAAACGACGACTGATATTACAAAAATATCTCTCTTATTTAAAATCCGTAGATATCAACAATCGCTCATATACTTTCGGTAGCATTTTTCAAGTTAATAATATAGATCTATCCTTACAAATTTTTGCTGTTTTTGTAAATATATCGAAGACATAAAATTTGTACATCTTTATTAGCGGATTTTTTCAAAATTATACAATTTTTAGTAGTACACGAAAAATGTTTTAGTTGGAGATTTATGGGAAATTTTTTTAACATTTTGGTATTGAAGGTAAAAACTATCTAGCAGCCCTGTCCTTAACATGTTTATATAATGAGCCATTTACTCCAAATCAGATATCCAGCCCATGGAGATATCTTCCAATGTCGATTCTACATGCTCTAACTCTCCACGATTGCAGGCATGTTATGCAAGGAATCATCCATTACTACCGCTATGGAATGCTCCATTTTCCATGATAATGCAATCAAAAAACTTATTACAAAATATATTTGATTTAAGTCTCAATAAGTTGAAAACATTGCTGGATATGTTTACCGAGTTTTCTTAGCTTTTTCTAATAGTACCTTTGCTAAAAATTTTACTTCTCCTGTACCGATTTTTACCCATATATACAAATCGGCATTTATCTTGAACAAAGATTTTTTTAACAATATTTACGCCTGAAACATTTTCTAAGCTCTATTTCGATGAATTTTATCGTTTCTTTGAGTTATATCGAAGTATTTGCCGAACAGACCAAATGTGATAAGACATTTTCGTAATTAGAACCTGATATAAACATTTGACAAGTGGTTATACATTTTAGATGATAAGCCCATTCAAGTGAATACAACTTTTGTTCGGTTACTTGGGGCCTATTTTATATTTATTTAAAAAAACATGAAATTTTAAGGCTGAATAATGTGGAGTGTTCGAAAATGTTTGGTTTTTCATGATACAAAACATCAAGTTATTATAAGTGAAAAGGCCTATTTAAAAGATATACATTTCCTTGGGATAATAAATATTTAGATGCATACGATAGGATCATATGAAGATACATTTATGTAGAATGTATCATACACGTACAATCTTTGTATTAACATTTTATGGAAGTTGGAAGTACTTCACAATAATTCTTCTTTTTTCAGCAGCAACAGAAAAAAAAGAAAAGACGACGAAATTAAAAATAAACATTTTTCTTTTTCAGTTTTCAGATGGAAAAAACATATACGTGTCATATTTCAGCTGTGTATGTATATGTACATTAGGGTGGAACACATTAGGTCCATTAGCTTGTTATTATATAGTTAATAAAATTAGACTTGCAAAAATGTTTGTCTATCTGTGAAACATAAAAAGAAAATAATTTTAAGTTTGGTCCTAGTGCCAAAATATTTATTTGTGCCAAATTTCAAGGCGATAGCCGCAAAATTGCGTCCTGCAGAGTTTGCACGAGCTTTACATAGACAGCCAGCCGGACGGACATCTTTAAATCGACTGAGTCGAACAGTATACTTAAAGGTCGGTGTTCGAAAATGCTTTCTCTATGGAGCAGGGTATAAATAATTCATTAAGTGTTTGAAATCAATGCTACGTGTGAATATTTTTTCATATCAAAATAATCGCAACCTGTTTAAAATTAAATTAAAACGAATTTTCTTTTTTGAATACATTTGTCTCATCGCCACACTTTCAATATAAGACAATTTTACCACTAAACCCTCGTATATTAAAATTAATTTCAAAATAAATAATTTCATAATACTCATTCTCATTGCCCAAATCTCCGATTTTTAAGAAATTTATAAATTGAATATGGAATTATTTTTTAATTACATATTTGGTAGTTTTTATTACGGTATTGTTATAATTCGTTAAATGTCCCTTTAAAAAATAAAGTTCTAGATCAGTTCTAGTTCAGTTCTAGTTCAGTTCTAGTTCAGTTCTAGTTCAGTTCTAGTTCAGTTCTAGTTCAGTTCTAGTTCAGTTCTAGTTCTAAATCAAATTTAGCTCACAATTAATTCTATGTAAGATCTAAATTCTATGAATATACATTTGCAATATTGATTTTTAAACAAATTTAATTATTATTAAATATTTAGGAGGAAGAAACTAACGTAAAAACTAATTAGGTTATTAACAGTTGAAAGTTTATACTTGTCATTTACACTGTACAAATTTTAACATTTCTTAATGAACTTAAATATTAAAGAAAAAATGCCACAAAATAATAGAAAAAGTAATTGTTACAAAAACAAAAACTACTTATTACAAAAATGAGAAATAAATAAAAGAAAGGAACTTAAAAACAAAACATAAAAAGACAACTCCGCCCATTGTGCCAAAATAATAAAAATGAGAAGCACTATTTCCAAACCAAAATGAAACACAACCACAAAAAAGTTTAACAACCCAAAAAGGATTTTTATATCTTTAAAATACCGACGGTAACCAATACATATTAGCAGACAAAACCCGCCATTCTTATGAGCGTTAAGCTAAAAGAAACGCACTCATTGTAAGTTATAAGAGAAAAAACGAAAAAGAGCTTATAAATTCCGAGATACCCAACTTGAGATTATATATGTAGCATGCGAAGATGAATAGAAAGAATTGAGTGTTTCCACACTCAAACACATACAAAAATTGTGAAACGTGTTTACCAAAAAATATTAAATAATAATAAAAAGGAACAAAAAGAACTTTTTTTTAATGTTAACACCCCAAAGATAAATGCGCAGTCTCTCTATATACATTTTTTAATGTACAAATACAAAGGAAATTATTTTTAATATTATAGATGGTAAAATTTTGTTATATGTAGAAGATTATTTTAGGCGTTTTTTTTTATAGGAGATTTTTTAAGCATACTTTGCATATATTATTAGATTATTTGGTATGCATATAAATAATTTGTTTTTGAAAATTAAATATGTATTACTTTTTAGCATACACTAAATATAGACATTATTTAATACTAAACATGAATTTGATATTTGCTTTACAGTTTTACGAAAACAAACAAAAAAAAAAAGAAATTAATAGAAATTGTAATCAAAATAAAGCGTTTCTATGCCCTTAAACATAGGAAATATGTATCACACCTTAATGATCATAAAAACAATTCTGAAGTTGTACTTTCAAAGCGAAAACACAATTTCAGATTGTAATGAAAGTTTACAGTTTTGATTTCAAAATTTCTGAATATTTTTGTTCAATTGTAGTTCCATCGTTCCCAGTTAACGTTAAGTTGTTTTTTTAGTTCCAGTCCAGTTCTAGTTCAGTTCTAGT
>JACGTJ010000234.1:754-11545 GCA_014858695.1 Chrysomya rufifacies | reverse complement strand
AACTAAAACTGAACTAGAACTGAATTAGAACTGCATTAGAACTGAACTAGAACTGAATTAGAATTGAACTACAACTGAAATGGATATGATATAGAAATGAAATAAAACTGAACAAGAATTGACTAGAGCTAAACTAAAAGTGATCTGCAATTGAACAAGAACTAGAAATGAACTCTCTTTAAGTAACATAAACGTTTTTGCAGTATGATAAGGCATTATGATTAATAATTTAAATTAATATTTCAATGAAAAACAAATTGTAGCATTCTCACGCTGATAAATGATATTAAATTAAATAGAAAAAATAAATAGTGAAATTATATAATACATATATTATAAACTAATTTACAACATACCTATAAAAACGAGCACTACTTTCGCGAAAACGTCCCGTTATATCAGCAACAGGCATAGCATACAATATACGATCATACACATAACGACGCCATAATTGGCTTAAAGTACCATTACTGGCAATTGCTCCAGGATATTCTTGACGATAAAGATCCAAAAGCTCACCACGATAAACATATTGATTGCGTAAGCCATTAGCAATAGAACGATTACTGCTGCTAGCCCTAGCTGTAGAAAGAGAATAAGGAGAATTTGAAGAAAAATCAAAATCGAAAAACGGACGATGAGCAGATTCATTCCAAGGATGATTACGATTGTGTCTAGAAATACATATAAATATTTTTGTTTTTTAATTAATGTTAAATGTCAAGATATTTTCTTCACTTACCCTGGGTGTACTACACCAAATATACGCATTTCTTGAAAATCCATTTCAAATGGTGGACGAGCTATCTGCACGGTAGGTGGTTGCACGTGATACTCCTCAAATTGATCTTTGGATTTAACATTATGTATAATCGATTTAAATGTTTGTTTACATAAAGGGCACTCTGGTTTAACTTTACTCCATTCGCATAAACATTTAAAGCAAAACTGATGTTTACACGAATCCGTGAAACATTTGTTTTTACAGCGACACAAACAAATTGCACAATTTGGTGGTGGAGAAGCTGCTCTTTCACCTTCGGCTTTATTAGAGGTGCCGGCCAAAGGATTCGTTTGTTCATCTAACTCACTATCACTGCTACTCGATGATAAAATTGGTAATTTTAACTCTAAATTACGTTCAACATTTGTCTGTGTAGTGGCAGGTGCAGTTTCACCAACGGTAGTAGTAGTTGTTGTAGTGGTAGTAGCACCAGTGGCAGCAGAGTTAACACTGGACACTGACGTTTGGCTTAAATTATTTGGTTCCATGATGTTAGCACTGCTTGGCAAGACATTAATCGGTGGTGAAGGAGTACCATTGAACAACTCCATTACAGTATCCAACAGATCCATAGATTTGGAAAGATTTCTATTTAACTTTTATTTTAATTTTCTATTTTATAAACTTATAAAAAAAATTATGCCAAGAAAAACCTTCAATGTCTATATATTTTTTCTTTCTTCTAATTCAAAAGCAGGCCCTTTAAATTTTTTTTTTTTTACTTGTCATTACTTTTTCTTTTCATAATTCTCTTATTGTTTTATTTCCCCTATTCTGTTATTTTTATAAAAAAAAAATAAAATAAATATAACACACAACACAACTAAAACGTTTCATTCGTTTTTTGACGTTTTCCTAGTTTATCTTTCTTCTTTCAATAAATTGCATCAAATGTGTTTCACTGTTTTTTATTCCTTCATTCTTACACTTATTCTGTTTTGTTTTTGTCTTTTACTTGTAACAGATGATTTTTCAAACCACTCATATGCTTCTTCTTCTTCTTCTTTGAACACAAATGCCATTCATTTCCAGACACACACAAACTCTCTCAATCTTACATATGAACCAACAACAATAATATTAAACACAAAATTACTCAATTCTCCGAACATACTCATTCATATATTGGTGAAAAAAAAATGACTTTTTTGGCTTTACTTTGTCTTTTTCTTGTAAAAGCACATTTTTCAATTGATTTTTTCACTATAAAAACACTTAAGTTTCACATTTTTTCTTATTCATCACACTTCTTATATATTTTTATATAATATTCAAAAGGTTTTTATTAATTTTTAAACGAAGATTTTATTTAAAATTTAATAATTTTGCAAGACAACTATTTTAATTGTAATTTTCATTTCGTTGACTCTAGACGGTTGTAGTGTTGCAAAGTGTTTAAAAATCGCCATGCAAAATCTGCTCATTGATTTGATGGTGCTGAATGGTGTCAATTCATTGTGAAATAAACGATTTTAGAGTTTTGGAAATCTGCAATACAAGTACTATGAAGAATTTTCATAAATTTCGAATACAAACTTTTAAATGATTTCGTACAAGAAGATTTCTTATCGTATTGGAAAAAAAGATTTATAAATACAATATAATTATCAATTTAAAGAAAATATGCCAGCCAAATTTAAGAAAAAATGCCATGTATTAACGTTGATTTAATAAATATTTATTTAGAGATCCTTAGACGATCGAATTGATCATAAGATTTGTTTCACAATTAGAAAATTTTAAAAAAAATATAAATTTGGATATGTCTCTCGTATTCAAAATTATTAGAAAGTGACAGGAAGAACATAAATTTCCTAAAAGAAGGAAAAATGTTTTATATATTATGATAACAGTGGAACTTCAACATTGTGTACAACAGTCAAACTTGGTTAAATAATACATTTTACTAAAAAGTAAGTAAAATGCTTTATAAATAATTAATAATATTGCCATATTTTTTTTTATAAATATTTAAAAATAGTATTTTATTTAATTGGTTTTAAAATTTTTTTAACAAATTGAAATTAAACATGAAACATGAATTGTAGTTTTAAATATTAAAGAAAACATAGTTACAAATTATTTAACAAGTGGTAATTAATAGGAGAATGTAATAAAAAAATTTACAATAAAATTTTCATAATTTATTTATAGAAAGACGTTCGTTTTCGTTATTATTTTTTAAATTCTTATTTAAATATTTTAAATGAACATGCGTTTTCATTTTGAATTATACATTAGAATTTTTTTTATAATATCTAATTCCTTCCTTCAAAAATTCGCTGTTCGGGTTTTTATCCCACTCTATTTACTGCTATAGAATCCGCTACTCATTATTTTCTTATTATTTATATATTTTCTTATTATATATTACACCGCTACGTATTTTAACGCATCATCCTGCAAACTATCTAAATTATTTTGAAGCATAAATTCCAGTTTATTGGCTTCTTCAATGAAATTTAGCTCAATATCCAGAATTATCGAAAATTATGATTTTGTTCGGTTATTGAATCTCTCAAACTCTATATAAAAGAACGAAAATTATCTCCGAGAGTGTTGTTTATTAATGTCAAATTACCAAGTGACAAAGGCAATTAAGATCCGAGCTCTAATTTAAATTGAACTAAAAGAATTACATTTCTTTTCAAAATAAATCAAAACTCAAAACTGTAAAAAGGAATTAGGTTAAGTTGAATTTTATATCAGATCCATGCAAAAAAAATTTCTTAGCACTATTTTAACTTTGGTGTACCCTGTTCAGATCCATATGTTTTGTTTTTATTAAAGAATTTGTTAGTATCTTATTTGATAATTTTCAATTTCAATATTTCTTATTTTATTGTACATTTAACATCTATTTTAAACTTCAAAATATTAAAATAAATCACGAACGCTATTAAGTCTCGAATACTTGTGTGATGCTGCAATTTTTCGAGCGAGATTTTTTTCAATAATTTCATTATATTGAAAATATTAAGCTACCAGATAATTGAAAAACTCTATGGGTCATTATCGACATTATGTAAATAGCAAAATCACAAATGTACCTAAACCAATACAATTTATATGATTATATTTTCCGAATGATTTTGTAATTAAATGAAACCATGTACCGTAACTACTATGGCTATTATTCAAAATCTGATTTCTATTTTAGTTTACACAATATTATTTAACCATTCTTAATTTCATATTTCGTAATACTAAATTCTTTTTTTGAATTTTAGTTATAATAATATAGTTTACGAGATATAGTTCAAATAGTTCATTTATTTCGACAAAAAAATTGGCACTTTCGGATTAATTTTTAGTATTACTATTCTATTTTGTCGTGAGATTTCAACAGAGAAGATATCCTTCTATTTAATGTCACACTATACCACAATAGCACCAGTGTTGCAAAGTGTTGTACTTTTTCACCCCATCAGATTAATATGAAATGAAAAATAATCTCAATGAATTTCAGATCATCTTCGATATTTTTCAGAAAATCTATTACATATATACAATTTGAGTACATACTATGTTTAGATTTAAAAAATATGCAATTATTTATTTATTTATTTTTACATTATTTTACTTAATTTGTGTTTATTAAATGATAATTAACTAAAACTTTCTGTAATTACTTTTAATGTTTGTTTAACTATTAACTAGTATAGTATATTAATTCGTAGTTGCTTTATTAACAACATATAATTAATATTTGATTTCAAGGCATAATTAGTATTACAAATTTTGATTACAATTGGTGAAGATTTGGTAAAATTATTAGTTGTCAAAATGCCATAATGGTCACACTGTTAGTGCAATGTCTTTTATGTTTATTAGGGTCATCCCAAATTACAAAGTACATATGTTTCTCAAAATCTGAAATTTTATTGATACACTATTTCTTGAATTTTTTTGTTCTGGTGTTAACTTTTGGATTTTAAATTTTATTGATATTTTTTTTAAAGAAAAAAATGTTTTGTATAAAGAAAATTATTGTGCGTGATAACTCCGATTAGGAATTAAAATTTGTTAAATTTATTTTTAAAATAAAACTGAAATTGTGGTTTTAAGACTTAATTTCTAACAAAAAATCGTTAATTTTTCTCCAATTGATATTTCATTCAATATAACATTTGAAATTTTAAATTCTATGGGAAAATATGAGAGAAAATATTCTTCAAATAATGCGCAAATGATTTTATTTAGTGCAGATTTTGAACTATATTTTGTAAAGAAAATATTGATTGATTTCGACAAATCGTATTTGGATTATCGAGGTTTCAATGTTGTTTTCAGAAATCTACTTACTAAGTCAGAAATCGACTTTGATATTAATGCCTAAAGATTAGGGTTTCAATAAAACGACTATTGTCATAATTGTAAGAACGAGGTCATGTCTATCATTTGGCACACTACACGTCAAATAAATGGGACACCGCAGTTTCGTTAATCTTGTTGAAATTTCCAAGGAGAATATACAATTGTAAGCAAATACCACAGGTTATGAAACCAAACGTTCGTTAAGAATATTCCAGCTCTGTGTGACCGTACCAAAGCAAATTCTCTCACTTATACCGAGGCTAAAATGGGTTAGTGCTAATGTTTGTAACGCTGCGTTAAAACCTTTGGACAAACACACCTTAAAGTCAAACGATATCCTAATATGTTAGACTTAAAAAAGGAAAAAATAACATTTTTATTTCAGCTTTTATTAAATATAAGCTTTTTTCAATAACTGCAATAATAATTTAACTATTTTCTAATTTTATTTTTTAATTAATAATTTTATAATAAAAATACACTATTACAGTGTAAAGTTACATTATTTCTCTTATTGACACTCCATAATAATACATAACACACATTTTCTTATTTATTTAATTGCAATAAACGAAAAACTTCATCGTTGTTTTCATTGAGGAACAACAATTTGAAAATATCATTATAGAAATCAGGATAATAATCACAAGCTCTCTTACAATCGGGCGTCCAATTTACTTCCAACAATTTTGGTTGTATTCTTACATTATTTTTGTCTTTGTCTTGTGGTTCCCAAGCTAACATTATATCAGCAGCATATAAGGCCCTCGATTGTGGACATGGTTGTATAGCACTGGGTGCTGAACCTTTAGTAGCACAATCCAACATTTCATAAAGCATGCTGCATATGTCATCTTCTATAGCTGACCAGGAATTTTGTGGATATTGTTCTTGCCATAAGTTCAAAAAATCTTCACATTTAACATGATGCAATTCAGCATCTTCTTGATAGTTCATAACCGTAAAATGTTTTTCATAATCATCAAAATGATCAAGGGAAAAAGGTTTATTGGAGAAACGTAAATAGAATTTTCGATGTATATAGGCCTCTAAAGGACGTACACTTTTGAGGAGTATAACATAACGTATATCAAATTTAACTTGAGCATCCAATGAAGAACGATAGAATAGTACAGGATTTTCTATGTATTTTTGAGCAATTTTAGGTCCCGTTGAAGGTAAACGCACAATTTGTGTTAGATTATTGGTAATATGGGTATCCAGACCTCTAGCTAAATTCCATGGTTTAATAATCCAATGATTGTCGAGACCTTTAGCAGCTCTATTTTGATAATAGGAAGCAAATTGTAATAGTTCAGTTTTTAAATTAAAAGTAGTTGGCAGCCATAAAGGATAAGTTTCCAACGTTTCCTTATTATGATGCTCGACCGCAGCTCGACGACATGTGATACTAAGCAAATCTTTAATTGTTATAATATATTCCAAAGGAAATTGATTAACAAATTTATTGGGTGTCTCCTGTGATAGTTCAGCAAAATTTTTAAAATGTGTAGTTAACCACATGATATCAGCCGATTCAGCATTATCCACTAAAGTAAAACAGGGTGAAGTTAAATGCTGTTGCACCATATCGTATTCAGTGTAAACCTTTAGAGGTTCATTATGATCGAATTGAGGTTCTTGTAAATCCTCATCCGATGGAAAAGTTTCCGGTATATGGCCGGCAGAGAAGTATTCTGCTGTTGGTTCACTTTGTAAAAAGCTTTCTTTGGTGAGATCCACATGAGACCATGGTAAAAGTAAAGCTTTTCTTTCTTCAGCATCCTTAGCAACATATTCCACATAATCACGACACACCTGATCACCACATTCAACATCTTGTATGGGAAATAATAAACTATACGTTGTTTGACTATTTAAATGCAAAAATGGAACTAATCTGAAATTAGGTTCATCTGAGTGACCAACGGCAGAACCTACTTCGTCCATTATGTACCATATGGGTTGTCTGTCCTCATCGCTTAATTGATCACTGGCTAGAGTATAGGCATGACAATATTTCCACATTTTCTTCATTACCTTATCCACACGATCTTCTGCTTCTAAATCAACACCCGTTATGGCGCACAAACGATTGCACAAATGTTCATATTGCTCCAGTTGTTGACGGGCCATATTCAAGCGAAATGTCCAACAGTGATCCACCAAAAATATATTATTAGGATCTTTGGCTTGTAGTCCACCCTCACGTGCTACAGACAAAACAAAAACCGGTCGACATTCTTGCTCCTCCACACTGGTAGCCTCATTTTCTTCTTCGTCATATTCAATTAACATCAATTGCAGTGCTTCACCAGCATCAAAAGTTTCCGTTGTGATTTTATGATAAAGTGTTGACCAAAAATGTTGTGGTACTCCTGAGGCCTGTAGTTGAGGTTTATGTAAAGCCACAAATTGATTGAAAAGATTAATACCATCCATTTTTCTTTCACAAAAAACTCCTGCTTCAATTGTGTGAGATTAATGTTTTGATTTTAGGTAGCAATTTTAAGGTTATACTTGCTGTGGTTTGTTTTTATAGATGTTAACTTGTGGCAGAGTTGTATATTAAAGTAGTATATGTGAAAGTGTATATTAAATTACCGTTAAACGTGTTTTTTTTTTATTTTGAAGATAAAATTTAATATTATGGTTTGTCAAAAATAAAATATATTTCCTCTATTATTCAAAATAATTGTAATTTTTTCAAATAATTCAAAAATGTTGTTCTTATGTTGGATTTTTGTATTTTATATCAAGATAAATAAAATTAATAATATATTTTTTAATGTACAATATTAATCAATGATTTAAACGGTCATTTTTTAAGAAAATTGCATATAAAATTACATTTTAAAATCCCTTCCTTAAGATTTTTCCATAAACCAATAAAATACTTCATATTTTATTTTCGATAAATCCAAAGACAAAATATTTTAGTCTAAAAATACCTTAAATGAAATTTGGCTTAAAACAGTATTACCGAAACAAGTGATTTTAATTTTTATCATTAATAATCTGAAATTCTAAATATGTTTATTTGTGGATTATGTAGGCGAGGAAGTGAACGGCATCTACTTGAATAAATCACACTAATAAATACCAAAGACCGTTTATTTTACTGAAGATTTAGATTTCTCACATAAAATTAAAATTTCTGGCAAGATTGATGATTTCAAGCGGAAATTATGAATTTATGGAGTAAAAAATTTAAAAATACAAATTTCGCGTTAGCCTAGATCTAAAAAATGCTTTTCTGATTCACATTATTTTGTTATGGCATTATATATTTTTATCTTCTTCAATTTATCAATGCAATTTATTAACTATATTTTATTTTTAAGCAAATGTGTGAGCACTTTTAATTTACCCTAAAACATGTGAAAGCGATTTAATTAAATAAGTAGTGCACCAATCTGGCAAACCTAGAACATAAAAACAGAAATCATCCGCTGTTTACAAAGTTGTCGCTGTACATAAACAAAACACATCAGCTGTTGCAGTTAACAAACAAAAAACGTTTTTGCTAGAGAATTGTAAGAAAAATTATATATTATTCCAAAAAAATGGACAATACAGGCCAGCAATTGCATCCCAATTGGCGAGCTTTAGCTACGGTACATATTCCACTTAAACGTTTCATAAAAGAAGGAGCCCAAGAAGAAGAAAAGGGAACACAAGAAAAGTATAAAATTTCTGGAGTAAATGGTGAGGATATTAAAGGTTTTTACGAGGAATTAGTTAGCAAAGATCAACCAGAAACAATTGAAAATGTAAAAAAACCAATGCAAATTAAGCTTAATAAAGAAAAGAATGCTAAAGCTGAATATCATAAAGAAATAAAGAAGGTAGCATTTGAGGTTAGAAACTATTTACGTTTGGCCATGGAAAATAAAGTGGAGGAATTGAAAAGAATGGATATACCTGAAGATAATAAGAATATTTGTGATACATATGGTTGGTCAGCATTAATGATAGCCAGCTGTGAAGGATCATATGAGGCAGTCGAATATTTGTTAGAGCTGGGTGTCAACAAATATATAAAAGATAAATCAGGGAAGACGGCCAAGGATTTAGCTGCTAAAAAAGGATTTTATAAAATAGTGAAACTTCTGGAAAGAGATATTAACGAAAGCAGAGCTAAGGAAGAATCTAGTGGTGATGAGATGGAAATTATGGAACCATTTTATTGCGAAATTTGTAAACAAAAATTTAGTGAAACTTCTCGTCAGCAACATCAAACTTCTACCATACACCAATTTAATATGAAATCTTCTCTGCCGGCCAATAAACTACAGAAATTTAATATACCCTCACGCAATAAAGGCCTACAGCTAATGGTTAAACAGGGCTGGGACAAAGAAAGCGGTTTAGGACCTTCACAAGCAGGACGGTTATACCCGGTAAAAACTGTTATAAGAAAACAGCGCATAGGTTTGGGCATAGAACAGCAAGCCGCTCGTGTAACGCATTTTGATTCTTACGATCGCAGAGCTATACAAAGAGATAATTCAGATTACTATAAGAAAAAACCTAGAAATCGTAATGATATTAGAAGAGAAAAAGTACGAGAATGGAAACGTAATAGACGTTTAAGAAATGAATTAAACTAAACTCTAGCCAAAGGATGCAACTGCTGCATTGTATATTCTTAAGAAATCAAAAATATATGTACTATATAATTTTTTAACTTTTTTGAAGCCTAATTTTAATCATTAGTTGTTTTACAAAATGGCCAAAACATCGGAACAAAAATGTTTGGAAATTTTAAAATCCACCGAAGAAGTTGCCGATCAAGTATTAGTTAACAAACAAGAACTAGTTAATCTCGATCGTAGACGTCAACAAAATCGTGAAGCTATCAGAGAATTAGAGAAAAACACCCAAGAGAAAAAAGTATGGACGACCATTGGCAGCATGTTAGTGAAATTAGAGCGTCAAAAGGCTTTAGATTTATTGAAAAAAGGTATAGAGATTACGCAAATTAAAAAGAATTTTATTGATTTCTCTTTTATTTAATTTTACCTTTATTTAGATCAAACTCAAATTGAACGTGAAATAAAGATTTTACAATCCGATCAAAAGATTTTAGTTAATAAACATCGTGACTTGGAACATTTCTCACCATATTCGGGTACTCATATAAAGCCATTAGATCGTAAAGAATTTAACGCTTTAAAGGCCAATTTGCCTATGTTGTAAATATATTTTAATATACATAATTAATAATTTTTTATACAAATATAATTTAAGTTGTAATAAAATTGTGATAAATATTAATTTTTATTTTAGACATTTTCAAGACTTATTTTTCAAAATTTTGTAAAGGTAAGTTGCAAACTGTAAATTTTGCGTTTAGAAATTTAGTTAAATATTATTTGAAAATAAAATTTTAAAATCTTTAATAGTTTTCTACATGAAAAGAAAAATTGAAAAAAAAACTAACGAATTTTCGAAACTTTTTAGAAATTTATAAAAAATCATACATTTTTTTATTAATTATTAAAGTTAAAAAATGAAAATAAAAAAAAAAAAAAATTTAGTAAATTTCAATATTAAAAAAAATTTAAATTGACAAAAAATATATAAATTTCAAAATATTTTTTCTTTAAATTTATTAAATTTGTTATGAGGAGTTTTGGGAAAAAGGATATAACATTTTTATATCTGAACCGATTTTGCTGAAATTC
>JACGTJ010000233.1:24341-36943 GCA_014858695.1 Chrysomya rufifacies | reverse complement strand
AGTTCTAGTTCAGTTCTAGTTTAGTTTTAGTTTAGTTCTAGTTCAATTCTAGTTTCAGTTTTAGATCAATTCTAATTTAGCTGTAGTTTAAAAACTAAGAACAGTCAAGTAATAAAGAAATTGATGAGATAATCAAAATAATTACCGATTTCCTGTAAACATTTAAATACAAGCAATCCTCTCCACCATTAATAACATGATCGGGACCCAAATAGTTTTTTTGCAGACAGTCTCTTGGGTTTTTTGTTGCATTATGCTCTTTAGAACTTTTGTAGAGCGTAGGTGGCTATAAGAATAAAAATTTCATTTTTGAAATACATTTAACATAGATAAATAAGTTTATAGGGAGTACTAACTAATTCAGTTGTCAAAAATCAAAGTATTACAAAAATAAAAAAGTGTATTTTATTTTTGTACTTTAATATAAAACAGATTATTTTCTTATTTTTTTAAATTTAATATGACGTTCCGCTTTTTGTACTTTAATATAAAACAGATTATTTTTTTATTTTTTTAAATTTAATATGACGTTCCTCTCATACGAATTTTTAGTCATTTTCTGTGACATTTAATTTCAAAATTGACACAACTTAAAGTAAAAAACAAGAGAAGTATCATTAAACTTACCTCAAATCTCTTTACTTTATTGGAATAAGGCATTCCTAAAAACGCTTCGAATAGATCATCTGATGGTTTACTAACCATTAATCTACCATTGTAGCATCCTGCAGATATGGTACAAACACGTGGAGCCACACATTTTTGAATCACAATCAATAGCACATTGAACAAAACGTAAACGTAAATCATTGTATTTTTCATGAATAATAATCAATTATTTAAATCCCTAACAATAATATCTTTAAAAATTATATCTTCTTCACTTTAACTATTACACTTTTATAACATTTTTTTAATACACAATTTTTAACAGATATTTTTGACTCTTTACAAGAGTCTAAATTAAAATCTTCATTAATTCTATATTTATATTCACAGTTATTATTAAGTTTGACCATTAAAATTAATTTCACGTTATAAATTTTAATTCTAGCGTAATTATTTAATTTTTACGCTTGAAATCTAAAAAAAAAATAAAAATATGACTGTAATTTAGATCAACTTTGAAAAATCGAACAATTTCACATATATTTCAGTCGAACGAACTCTTCGAACAAAAATTATCGGGTGAAATATGTTAAGAATCCTTTTTTCTGTATTGAATTTTTCTTTAAAAGGTATAACATTGAGATATATTAAATCAAGTAATGCTGGTTCTAGAGTACAAGTAAAAATGTTATATTCGGCTATTTCTGTATGAAGTTAAATTTAGATGAAAGCCCTGCTATAATACAACCATAAATGGAATAAAAGAAACGATTTCAGTTAATATATATAATTTTTTATATATATTTTTATATTTATGATATTATGTACTAAAATGGTAAAAATTACAGATTTTTATGGACGTGCGGAAAAACGGGGAAGCACTCCTTGTTTTTGCCAAGTTTCGTCCTACTAACTAACGATACATCGAAAATTGCATCGTCACAAAATACACCAAAATCACGGCATTTTATACAATATTTTCCCTACCATCTAACGTTCAGTCTAAAACGATATCTTTGTACGTTCTTCCCTTTCATATTTAGGGCGGAACACGCCCATTTTTCGCATCTTAGTTTCTCGTTACTATATAAGGTTTTACCTTAAATTTCATCTTTGTACATTTATTCGTTTCATATTTATGACAAAAATGTTGCAAATGACAGATTTTCATAAGTTTTTGTTCCATAACTCACTTATTTACAATCCAATTCTGACAATTTTTGAAACCTTATATAAGAGAAATATTTGTGCCAAATTTTGTCTTCCTAGCTCATCCCGTGCGATCTATATCGTGTTTTCAACAGACAGACGGACGGACATCGCTATATCGACATAGAATCTTACCAGGACACAGAGTATATATATGTTTTGGGGTCTTAGATGTTGGGTATAAAAAGTATGGCAACAATTAAATGCTAATTTTAAAATAAAAATATTTATTTATTTAATTTGCAATTATCCAAGCATATTTGTATAATCATATTAAAAAATTCCAGTTATTAATATTTCATAACCGAGTCCCACATTTTCATACGATCCATATGAAATTTATTATTTATTACTCTTTCGTATCCTTGATCGGAATTGATCAATTCCAAATATTTGCACATGCCTTTCGTACCGGATGTAAGAAATTGTTCTTTTGTACAGGGTCCAACATCATCATAATGTAAAGGTTTTCTAAAAGATAAACAAATCGATATGAGTTCATATATAATTTTTTTTTTTTTTCATGTGAGACAAAAATTACCCTTTCGTAATAAATTCCAATAAAATATTTACAAATTCTTTCGATAACTTAGAATCTATGGAATCTTTTTCAAAATCCGGAAAAAGAGCAGTTTGACGAAACTGATAGAGCAAATCATCGAAATGTACTACATCATAACGGTTTGTAGAGCCATTAGTGTAGACCGGAACATAACTATAGGGACCATGATAAGAAAATTTATATATAAACACTGGATTTTTTTCAATATCTGCATAGTCAAAATAATATTTTAGTGATTTATACACGGGATAATAAAAATAATAATCACTGAATAATTCAAAAAATCCATCTCTAGTATTTTCGTTTAGTTCATGAATTCCCAGCATATATTCATTTATAAATTTCTTAAATGTTTCTGTATTTTCAATAGCCAATAGTTTCATCATTTTCCCATTGAAGTTTTCATTTAATTCTGCTCTTAAAGTTTGATTATCGTAAATATTTAAAGATATGGCAGCACCTTCACCTTTATATGATACTAAACCCGTTAACCAGGGTTTAAAATCATAATTGCCTTTACTTAAAGTCTCATGGGGATGTTCGATTAAGTAGGCATTTGGTGAAGTGGGATCTTCAATAACGGGTCGAAAATTAAAGAGTACATTATTGAACCAGAATTTTAAAGAATCGCCTGCGATAAGTATGGAGTCAGCATCAAGAGTACGTAATTTATCCGCCAATTCTTTGTGAGTTAATTTATCGGGTGAATCGATACCAACAGCTTCTGCCAGGGTAAGTAGTTGGTCTAATGGTTCTTTGAGAATTCCCACAAAAGGTGCCAATGCATTGCCACTGCTAAGAATGGCACTTTTGAAAAGATCTATTAAGAAAAATAAGTTTCAAATTTAATATAAAAATTTTTGCTATAGAATTATGAACATTTCCTATAAAAAAATGTAAAAAACAATTAAGAAAAAAATAAAAGACTGAACATTAATCGAATTATTTTTATAAACTGAAAATGTCCTTATACCAAAAATTTTGTGTAGACAGGAAATTTATCGAATATCTTTAATAGACACAAAATTTATCAAAAATCTTTAATAGACAGAAAATTTATTGAAAAATTTCTATAAAAAGAAAATTTATTGAAAATTTTCTATAAAGAGAAAATTTATTGAAAATTTTCTATAGACAAAATCTAATTTACTTTACCTTTTGCTTTCGGATTTAACATATGAAAATGTACAGCACTAGCACCAGCACTATGACCAAATAAAGTTATTTCCTCAGGATTACCTCCAAAAGCAGCAATATGTTCATTAACCCATTTCAAAGCTAACAATTGATCTTTTAATCCAAAATTACCCGTCATAGCAGCACAACCACTACTTAAAAATCCTATTTATAAAATAGAATTTGCATTAAAATATAATTTCAAAATACTTTTCAAACATACCAAACGGTCCCAAACGATAAGTAATAACAACAACTAAAACCTCTCCAGTTTCCATAAAATAATCTGGACCTATTACAGTTGGTTTAGAAGAACCACTAAAAAATCCTCCACCATAAATATAAAATACAACAGGTAATTTTTTCTTGGTTACTCCTTTCGGCCGATATATATTCATATACAAACAATCTTCATCGCCCACAATGGGCCAATAAGGTATTAAATAATTTCTCTGTTTACATTCGGGCTTAGCTTCTTTGACAGACAAAACACCTTGCCATGGTTCCACAGGTTCTGGGTCACGAAATCTTAACTCCCCAATGGGAGGTTTCGCAAAAGGTACTCCTAAGAAAGCTTCAAAACCTGACATTTCGATTCCTTGTAGACATCCTAAATTTTTGATACACACTTTAACATCTTCTTCACCTTGTACGGTAGCGGTAACGGTAAAAATGACAAATAAAAATATTTTTATTAAGAACATTATGAAGGCAGTTGCTGTTTATATAAAATTTACTATTAAATTAAATGATTTTCAAAATACATTTTATTTTTATATTTTTCTTAAACAATGAAAATATTTTTCATCTTTTTAGATTGCATGTTGTTTGTAAAACGTTTTACTTAGTTGTGAAAAACTTATTGAAACGGTTTATCCTAATAATATATAATTAATAACATAGCAATTTTAAACACTCAAGAAAAAAAGTTGGCAGTTTTATTAAAATATTACAAAATGTAAATACTTTTGTTATTTGCATACAAAAATATCCAATAATGATCGATTCCATTATGCTTCAAAACTCCTAATTCATATGAACAATTTGTCTACATCGATTTTCAGACATTCAGAAGAATCATGCTAGCTTTGAGGATTTTAAACATTTATTTTGAGTGTATAAAATAAACAATCCATTGCATTTCAATACATTTTAGTGTTGCCAGATATTTTTGTTGATTTTAAGAAAAGTCAACAGATTTTGTTTTTTTTTTTTTCAATTTTTATTCCACTAATTCTCGACATAATTTCTTTAATTGGTATTTGTATATACAATACAAAATGCTTGAAAATAACCTGAACTTGTTCAATTTTTGTTCGAAACTGCCACTTTCAGATTCGGTTCTAATGAAGTATTAAGAACGGTTATGGAATTAGTTCATTGATAAGTTTTTTTTCCTAAATTATCATACTAGCAACTATTTGCATTAAATCATTTGGAACTGGATTGAACTCTTTTCATAACATAACGGATCAAAAATCCGTCACTTATACTCTTCTTATTATTTTGTATAAACTTAAGGACTCTTTCTTCTTTGTTATAATTCACGGTGCTTAGTAAAAAAGGTTGATTTTGATAATACTTTTCAAATTCCTTCGAAAGTTCCAATTGCATGCTTTACGGAATTACTTCTATCAACTTTAGTTCCAAAAGAGTTATCGAAGAACTCGAATCTAGTAATTCGAATTGCACTAGTTCTAGAATTAATAATTCTAGTACAAATGACAACAGAAATGTAAATTTGAGCTTGAAATTAAAATAATTTCAAATTAAACATGTCAACCCTAATGCATATTCATACATATTCCTCAAAAAAAAAAAAATAAAAAAATACAAAACTACCTATTTGTTAGAAAACAAATCGTTTATTAAAAATTACTACTTTTAATTGAAAAAAATAGTATTTATTACCTATTATTTGCATTATAATACTATGTAATAAATTTTCAAGTTAAACATTAATTTGAAAATGCAAACAAATGTTACTGTTGAATGAACTTATAAAATAATATATTAATATTAAATCTCAACACAAAAGGCGCCAAATATTATAATTATACCCTACACTACCTTAGATGTTACATATAGATGCGGATATATGTAAATTACATAGAGAAAAAATACCTAAAAACCCACCGACACAGTAGAATCAGTTTCTGATCAGTCCACTATTTCTCATAACCTTCGGAATGGGAAATAGGAATATCCAGAATGAGGGTTTTACAGCGTTAAATGGTAAAATATGTAGGGAAATTCGCAGTTTTATAGATAACTTACTGAAATATTGTAAAGATCATTTGTTTGCCTAAAGGACGAAGCCTTTTAAAATTGATCATGATCCGTCCATTATTTCTCATAGCATCCATACAGATGTTCTCCGTAATAAAGACTAATGCCTATAACTCTCTTAAATATGCGCATAATTTATTAAAATTTAGTACACTTATTTTCTATGCAGATGTTCCAAATTTCATTCCAATCGCTATACTATTTCACCTAGGTCACATCACTTATTTTCCAATCGCATATTTATATATAAGTCAACCGGTGTATTTAACTTGAATAGTAGAAATATTTTACATAATAATATTCTGCACTTATGTCGTGTAGGGTAACACATAGTCGGGCTTGACCGCCTAATGCACTCTTACTTGTTATTAATATGTCTTTTTTAAACAAAAAAATTTACCACAAAAATTATTAGCCTTTATATTGCACAATCAATAGTCATTTACACCTTTATTTTAATATTTTTCGCTTAAGTTAAAAATTTGTCATGTCTGAGCAAAGTTTCAGACTCGGGTTTACTTTTAACAACAGTCCTAGGTACTTGATAGGAGAATGACATATCTGTATCATCTATGGTACATAAAAAAATAAATATTTAGCAATATTTTTTTCTTTTAATGAAATGTCTTTCTTTAATTTATTTGAATTTGAAACTAAGAGTATTTTTTTCATTAAATTTTAACTTAAAAAATAATATTTAAACATTTTCTTTTCTCTTTTTATAAAACAAAGAACCAACAATTATAAACCTTTGAGATACAAAACATTTTTTTATATTCATATAAAAATTAAAAATAATAAAAATAAAATTAACTTAAATAATGAAAACAAAACTGCAGCTAAGGTATAAAACTAAATAGGTGTTAAATAGCGGCGTTGTTTTTCATTTAAATCTGGGTGCCAGACATCCACAATAAGTACTAGACGTAAACCTTTGCCTTCATGCCAAACTTCATGTTCAAAACTATCATCGAATATAAGAAATTTACCCTCTTGCCAAGTGCTAAAAATTTAAATGAATAAAGTATTAAGTAGCAGTTTTATAATGACTAGAATTGTTTATCAATTACCGTTCTTCCTCAGCTACTCTTATGCGCGTTCCTTTCGGTACCACCAAACCCAAATGAGCTCTTAGTCGACAATTCGTGGGACCACAATGAGGCCAAACATGAGTACCTGGATGCATTACACTAAATTTAACTTGACCACGTTTACAATCTCTAGCTGCTGGAAATTGAGCTATTATATTACAGGTTATGGGTGCTTTAAGACAATTGTCTCGTCTCTGTTGACCTCTGGCGTATAATTCAAATTGTTTCCAATCTCCGGTGTTTTTAAGATTTTCAGCCTCATCCATGAAATAGCCCGTTTTACCGAGTAAACTTAAACCTTCCGCTTTTATAGCCATCCAATTGTCTTGCAATTTTTTAAAGAATTTCTCGTAAGAACTTTCCGCTAAAGACCAAAATGGTTGCGCTTTAAGATTTGCTTCATTATATAAAGATCTTTGATAAACGCTGGGGAAAATCTTTAAATCAGCTCCTTTGCGAAATACTTCTAAAGCTTCGTTTTGTTTGCCCAAACGTTGTAATGATTCTCCCAATTGAAAATAGAAACGTCCATCTTGTGTTCCCTCTTCATTACTGTCAATACCTTTTTTAAGATATATGGAAGCATTGTGATAATCTTGATCCAATTGTTTGAGTACAAAACCATAATGAACCAATGCCAAACCGTCATTAGGCCATAATTTAAGATTTTCTTGTAGTACATTTTTGGCATCTGAAAGTCTAAACTATAGGGGTTTAGGTTTCAAATTTTTGAGGTAAAAAAGTTTTGTTTATGAACATATTTACCGGTTTAGCATTAAATATGTGATAGCCAATTGATTGCGTACTGCAGGTTCCTGAGGAAATTTTTCGATAAGCATTTGATGTATGGGTATGGATTGTTGGTATTGACCTAAGAATGAAAATAAAAAGAAATGATTTCAAAAATTCGATTTAAGTTCTAATTCTAGTTAAATATTATAGCCAATTCTGAATATTTTCTTTTCTTCAATAAATATGTTGAAAGTTTTGGTTCTTTGGGTTAAATTTTATTCAAAAAGATTCTAAAAATATTATGTCATAGGAAATTTTTTGAAAATTTTGTTTCATTAGGAAATTCTCCGAAATTTTTCTCTTTTACAAAATTTTTTGTTAGCTCTTCAGAAAATTTTGCCTAAACTTAAGGAACATTTTCGAAAATTTGTCATTGACTAACGAAATTTTACAAATTTTTTTTATGTTGGAAATTTAAAGATACCCCGGGGCTAACGGATCCAAGATGATACTAATTACCGAGACGGGAATACAAGTGAAAACAGTAATTCTAACTTATTTTGAACTAATCTTTTAAGCTATTTATCTCTCTATACTCACCCAAAAATCTTAATCTCTCCACACAACGTTCAGCAGCCGAACGATATTCGTGCAATTGACTCTCTTCAACATTAAATTTCAAATATGATTTATACATTTCAATTGCTTCCATTAGAAGACGATTACTTTTAAGTTGTTCGGCATAATAATCCAAAGTTTGGGCTTTACCCAAATATGTTTGAGGTTGTTGGGGATATTTTTGTATTAGTTGATCAAAGGATTTCAAAGCATCAACATAATGCTTTAAAAGGTCAGGTAAGGGAAATTACCGTTAAATGATTGTTAGATGCGCGATAAAATTAAGGTAAGAGGGTTTTAAGGTTAGAGGATTCAGCATATAAAAGCACAATAACAGCAGTTCATAAGCAAACAAAAAATATATAAAAAATAAAAATAATTGCCATAGAATTAAAAATAATTTAAAATCAAACAAAATAAAATAAAATGCATTAGTATTTATTCACAAATTAAATCAATATTTATGATTTATTTTAAACATTTACAAAATATTCAAATTAATGTGGGTGTTTTGAATATTTTTTATGATTTTTTATTTAATCATAAATATCAAGTTAATTTTAAAACCAAAAAAAGGCGAAAACAAAGATGCAACACTGTAAGAATAATTACAAAATGGGACAATTAAAATTTTAATTCAAAATCATGCCCATTGGTATTTAATTTAAAGGTTTCTATAAAAACCATTTTTCTTATATAAAAAATTGAAATTCTATACTTTTTTATTAAAATTGTTATTAAATTAAAAACTTAAAATCTATAAAAAAACGCATTTAACTGTGAATTTTTAAGCTAATGCATTAAGGTTTTAAAAAAAATTAAAAAGTGAGGAAGGATAATTTCTAATGATAATTAAACTGATAAAAAAAAAACAAAAAAGTAAAAGTTAAAATATTAGATTTTGTTTTTATATGTATTAAAATAACAAATTAATACAAATTTACCTCTCGCATCATTTCTTCGTTGGCTCTTCGTAATTCTTGTTCAAATAGATCAAGTTCTTCATCTTCTAATGATTGTGGACCACCACCGGTTTTCGGTTTTATTTCTAAATAAAATACAAATATTTTAGTAAAAATGTCTTATTAAATATGAACAGGATTTTTAAATAGGTGTACATATTTTGGCCTATTCCTAACAAAAAATTCTTAAGAGTATAAAAAATTACACTACTAAACTTTAATCTGCTGTACTTTCTTTCATATTGGTAGTCTAAATCGATCTAAAATATTCAGTCTGACTTTATTCATATCTGATATATTTGTGATTAAGAAGACCACAAATCATACGAGTAAACTACCGAGCATCAAAAATCTATTTGATTTCTATTTTGAACTGAGATCAAAAATATTTTGATAATTTTACAAAACAGACATTAAAATTGCTACTGGATCGAAGTCAGAGAACAAGTTCCATGTAAATATATTCTTCAAACATCCGGATATAAAATTATCACACAGAATAGTAGATCACTATCAGTTGTGTATACTAAATCATACAAGTTTAGTTTTGTTGATAGTAAATAGAATCGTAGATCCCTGTCAGTTGTGTATACTAAATCATTCATTGTTCTTGAATGTTACGACTATATAAAGGAGATTTCGATACATCTTAAATGAGTGTCAGAACATGGGAAGCATAAGAGGAAACTTTGGAGCATAAGTCAATATGATACAAATATCATTATCGGAATTGTTGTCACACAAAGGTATAAACATGAGAACAAATTTAACGTATTATTAAAAAACAACACGAAGAAACTACGAAATAAAATCCGAATTTTTCGGTCACGAATACTAAATATTAACTTTTTACTTAATTGACTTAATTTTAATTGTTATTAATTTTTAATATAATGGCATAATATCCATCTTAAATTCTTAAATATATGTAGGTATGTATTAAAAATAAATTTAATTATATTTCAAAACTTACTATATATAACTTAAAAATCTATCCTTAAGTGTAAAATGTTATTAATATGATTATGAGTAGCAGTTGCATGTTTCTTAAATGAGGATTTTTAAATAAAAAATTTGTTCCATTTTTTTGTCGTTGGCCAATTATGAACATTAATGAATTGTGTTCTATTGATATTATTTCTATATAATTTTAAACAAAATAATTTAGGATGGGGTACTGATATTTAGTAATTACGTGTCCAAGTTGGATCATCGGGATCTTCATCACTTTCATATTCCCTAGCGGGTAATTTGCCATATTTCGCTTCTAATCTATTCATTAATTCGGTATCATCAACATCGGAAACATCTTCGTCATCTTCCAAATCATCATCATCATCGTCCAACAAATCATCATCATCTAAATCTTCCGAATCATCATCTTGTTCACCATCATCATCGTAAATATCATCTTCATCGTAATCTATATCATCAACATCTGGTTGATAATCCATATCGTGAGTAAATTCCTTCTTTGTTTCTTTTTCGGTTGTTGGTGGTTTAGCTGCCTCCTTTTCATAGTCCATGTCATAGGTAACTTCTTTTTTTAAAGTTTCAGGTTTCATTGGAACGTTGTCTTTGGGTGGCGTTACTTTTGGTGGTACATTTATTTTGGCCTCAACTAAGGGGGGAGGTGGTGGTGCCTCGAATACTGGTGCTGTGGTTTTAAATATGTTTTGATTTGATTGTGTGGAACTTGGTTTAATTTCATCGTTAGCCAATTTGGAATTGTTGTTATTATTTTGATTATTATTAAAGTTTGAAGTATATGGTGATTGATAAGAAAATGTTTCTGTTAATGGGGGCTGCTTTGTTTCGAGTTTTGGTTCTGATTCGATTTTGTAATCTTTGGGTCTGTACATGGCATTGAGTTGTTCAAAAGTTTCCGGCACATAATCATTATCACCTGCATCAACTTGATTTTCCTCAGCTGTTGGTTCATTTTCCAAGTACTCAATTTCTTCTTCGATTTCAATTTCTTCCTCTGAATATTCCTCTAGGGTTGATTTTTTTGAAGGAGGTAAGGGTTTATTAATAATTAAGACTGTTTATTTTTTTGTTCAAAGTGAAATAATGAAAGTTTTTATAACCGGCAGATATTTTTAATATATTCATTCGTCTAACTCACCGAAGTTACCAAAAGTAATACAAACACCTTCGTCCAAGCAATTTTTGTATTAATTTTGATAGATTCGGACAACTTTGGGTAACTTCAAACTGTCAGACGAACTGACAAATATTTATAAAATAAACACTAATTTTGTAAAAATATGAAAATTTATAAACATTTTCTGTAAAAACAAATATTGACGAAAATTTTAAAAACTATTTTCTATAAAAAGGAAATCTTTATCGAAAAATTTGCTTCCATTATTTCACTGTTCAATTAAAATTTTCGCAATTTTTCTTATGTATTTTAAAAAAATTGTGAAAATATTACTCAATATAAATATTAACCATCTTCTGGCAAAGGTTCCATGATTTCATCCACACCCTCGGGTATAACCTCATCAGGGCTGGCAATGGTTAGACGACGTTTCATTAAAATTTCAGGAGCAGGACCATCAGCTTGAGTCATAATTAACAAATTCAACAATATTTAAGAAATCAATAAATAAATCAAAAAACTAATAAAGTTTTTACTAACATTTTTAAAACATTTAATTAAAAAATAAAATAAAATATAACGACAGCATTCACACAATTTAATAAAGATTTTTAGCTTAAATCAAGCACAAAATTAGAATAATTAATTAATAATTATTAATTAAAATAAATTACTTTTATAATTTGTAAACAATTTAGAAAGAAAGTGCAAAATTTGGAAAAAAATTGTTTAATTAATGAAAAAATAAAAAGAAAAGAAACCAAAAAAAATTCTTGTTATATAAAGAAAATCCACAACATTTACATGCGGACATTATAAATTATTTACTTAAATTATTATTTAAAAACATATTTTCTATTTAGCAAACACGTTTAAAGGTTAAATGGCGCTTCATAGTTAAAATCAGCTTTAAGCTTTTAATATACACACACACATAAACTGAAACAGAATTTGGCTAGTACGAGTAGTATTTATTATTGCTAGTATTAATTGAGTATTAATTAAACTGTTTAAACAAAAGTAACGCAAAATTTGATTTTACAGGAAAAACTCACTTGAATTTGGATTTTTCCTAATCAATACTAGACGTGCTACTAAGGCTAGAGCCAAACCAACGCCAATTTTAACCGCCACTGTAAAATAGTTTATTTTAAATAGATGAATGTTTGTATTATTTTTGGCAAGAACTTTTTAGTTTAAATATCATATTTTGCACTTTCTTACTAAATTTACAGTTTAAAAGAATT
>JACGTJ010000231.1:114843-136255 GCA_014858695.1 Chrysomya rufifacies | reverse complement strand
ATACATACATACATACATACATACATACATAGCTTTCAATATCAAATCGTGATAAAAATGTTTCGGAAATTTAAAAGAGATATTAGAATTACAGTTTCTGACCAGTAATCCCTGATCCAAATGCAAATGCTACAAGCAATAACAATTAAACAAAATTATTTAGATTGCTATAAATCAAAAAATGACCCATGTTATTTATCTCTAATGAATATACATTAGAGATAAATAACATTAACGTAACAGTTACAAATGAGCGAAATCCAATTAACCATGACCATTGGATGTAGGCCTTAAAGTGTAATTTGTATATTAGCCCTTATAATCCCGCTATTAATAACACTTTCGATATTTGACGTTTTATATATAAATGTATGCCCAGAATTTTTAAATGTTTGATTGATGCTCTTCCGGTATTTTGTTAAGAAACTAATTCTTATAAATAAAAGGCCCAGGTGTTACGATCTGCCTACAATTGAACATGGCTTCATTAAATTAAATTAATCTGCAACAAAGTAAATTTTATTTGTATTCTATCGTTGAATTCGTATAAATTTTAGAATCGAATTATAAAATAGGACGAAATAAAAAATTATTTTGAATGGAACAATTTCCTTTCTGTCCGTAGCAATCGAAATTTTTACGAATTATTTTGTTTAAGTATCAATCCTAATCATCGAAATTAATGGTTATATTATTTATAATTACATAAATTTTAATTATATTGTATAAAAAATCCTTTATCACGAGATTTCCTTTATTTCGAGATTTTAAATAGTCCCGGTATAAGAAATTTTATTAAATAACATTTTCCTCTAAATAAACTTCCTTAAGCTTTAAGATGTATTTGGTGCCATTTTTAGTACATTGAGACGATATTAGATAATACATGTTCATATGGACAGAAATATTTGTACTTGTACTGATTACATCAGTTCAAATACTTCACAAAAATTCATTAAAGTGATAACTTTGACAAAATGTATGATCTACGAATAACATTATAAAATGAATCCAGAAAAAGAAATTTGTTTCCAATTATTTCCTTAGTCTGTTACTATAAAAAATGTAAACAATAAACGAATAATTAAGATCATTAAAGTTATAAATAAATTCAGATAAAATTTCAATGTTACAAAAAGGAAATAAATCTCTTTTCTAAAATATATTTTCAGATTTTTCTGCTAATTAAAATCTGTCTTTTACAGAAAATGTCAAAACCTTTCAGTTTGTTTTTATTAATTTTTGCATTTAAATAATTTTTATTCAAATTTTGTTTTCATTTTTCATCAGTTCTCGCTATTAAATATTCAAACACTCACACTTAACTAAGTTTGTGCATTTATTATTTAAACTTTTTTGTTTTTGTTTTTGTAAATAAGCGGTTGAAGGCAGACTTGTTTTGGTTTTTTTAATTTATTTTTTGTCGCAATTTAGTTAGTTGTTTGTTATGTTTAAATGTTTTTTTTATGTTACATTTTTTGAGATCAAACTATTAAGTCATAAAAATAAATTTAAAAACTTTATATATTTTTAACTTTAACATAAATTTTTACAATAAATATTTAATGAAATAAACAACAAAAAATAAAGTGTTATAAATAATACAAGCTACAACAATTTATTTAAAATTAATATTTAAAATCACAATAAATAAAAAAAGTGGAAATTGAATAATGTTAATTTTAACAATTTCCATCCATAATTGAAATGTTTTTAACTTTTTTGCTTGCATAATGTTTATCAACATTTTTCTTTTACATTGGCATTAGAGTCATCAAGTTTAAAAATTACATTTTTTTTTAAATTTAAATTAGTTCAATGAAGCAGCTAATCAGGGTCAAGCATACTTGACTAAACTTTATACAATTTTTGCTTTATTTTCGTTTATTTTTTGTAAAATGTTTATGCTGGGACTCTTGACGTTATTAGCTGGATCGAGATAATGACGAGTTTGAGTTATTGAATAATGTTTCTTTTTCGATTTGCTTTAGATCCTGTACTGGCTGTTGAATAGTTTGTTTTGTTCGTTGTAAATTGTTGAAGTGACTTTTAAACTGAAATTAGTTTTTAACCTAATTACGTAATATTCATGATTATTATTTATACAGTTAATTAATATTTTTTTGTTTTTGTAATATCTTTAAATATAAATATTAGGAACTAAAATTTCTCATTCCAAGTTAAAAAGTTTGTCCATAGGTGAAGCGTTTATTTGTAACATATAAAATAACTAAAGTTTACCGTTCGAGTTAGAATCACTACCTCATATATCAGAATTATATAACAGCTCGCAATTTAAAGATATCTCGAGAAAGCTTTGCATAGATTATTTTGGTACCGGGAGGAACCCAAACATCTTTTATAGATTGCCATTCATCATATGCCAAATTTAATTCGAATTGCTTTATTATTACTTTTAGGCCCAAAAAAGTGTTGTCCCAAAATGGGTATTATTTCATTCCAAGAAACTTAAAAACAACTCTTGTTTTCCGAAAGTTGTAAATCTTTTAATATTTGGACTTTTTCGACATTTTTGTAACCTTTTTAAATTCTGGCATCTTCTTACTCCAAGAAGTACCAACTATGTCTTATGAGTTTTTAATAATGAATCTATGTTATTGTCGGGAGGCCAAATTAATAATTGTTACAAATTTGTTTGAGATTTATATTAATTTAATTATTTATTTATACATATAGTAATAATTTAAAAGAATTCAGCGTCTTTTGTGAATAAAATACATCACCTCTTATTTATCTAGTAAAAATCAAATTTATAATAATAAATTTATGACTCACTTTGCTAGTTAGAAGTGACTTTACTTTTTATATTAGTATTAATGACATGCATATTTTAAATTAATTTAAACTAAAATTTATTAAAGAACTTTCTAATAACACCCCTTTCATTCACTAGTCCAATAATATTCCTATATTTACTCATAATCATTTCGTGCGTAACAAAAGGGTATTTAAATTAATTGTTGCATGTGGATTTTGTGTAGATTTTTTTCAATAAAATCGTTTTAAAACTTGTGCCCCAGTAGTATTTTCAAAATCGTGCAATAATTTACACAATTTCACACAATATATACATAATGTTAGATGAGGTATTTGATTCTTATTGGATATAATCTATAAAATGCTTTCATTTTCAATCGATACTCACTTAGAATTATTAATTAATTATGCCTTAAATAAACAAACATTGACAAGAAAGTATGAAACTGACTGTCAAATTAATGAATGACTTATGTATGTTGTTAAATTATAGCTATTTTTCAACACTTGTATTTGCAAGTTGTTTTTTGTGTGTGTGTACATTTTTAATATAAATGTAGTGAAAGTAATTTGCAATTTAATATTTAAGTATTATGTGGGCTATGGTCGTCTATCTATATGCTTTGTCGGTAATGATGATAGTTATATGGTTGTTACAACATAATTTTTGAATTAAAACTTTATTCAATTTTATACTTACTTATGTAATGTTGGAATTTTATTTTAAAACCCACCATCACCACAAACAACTACTGACTACTGGCTGTTTTTGTCATCCATCTTTGGTTGGTTGGTTAGTTGTATTTGTTATTATTGTCTTTTATTTTATTTTTTTTGTTCTCTATCGTTTTTAATGCCGCCTCAGTTCCGCTGTTTGTTTATTGTTTGTTAACATGAAATTCTTAAAAGGGATTTGTAAATCACCCCCTTTTTCTCTAGGCGTCCCTAGCTCTTGCCACAAACTTTAATTATGGCATAAAACACACAGATATATTTTTCCATTAAAAAAAAAAAAAAAACTTTTTTTGTACGTCCATCCATCCGTCTGTTTCTCTGTAAATATTATTTCATTTGGGTTTTGCTTACGCCAAAAACGTGAGAATTTTATACTTTTTGTTATTAATACATCTAAAGAAATGCTGAATAATAAGTTTGTTATTAAAAAGGGAAAGAAAAAACAAATTCTAATCCAAAGAATAATATTTCGAATTAAATTAACATTTACATTTTATTTTATTTAAGGCGCGATTAAATGTCTTTTTTCATGCTTTTTTAAAATTATAATTATTAAACTTGGAATATTATAATAAAAAAAAAAAAAACGAAAAAAAAGTTTGTTGGAGGCAAATTACATTTGCCGCTACAGGCTAAAAGCGTAAAGAAAAAATGTCTTTGCTTAAGCTTTTGGCTTAGAGGCATAAAAACGTTTAGATTAACTAACTAACGTCTTTTTGTTTTCTTTTTCTAGTAGTAAAAATTCCAAAATTCTTTGGCTTAATAATAATATTTCCTCATATAATTCGAAACCGCTAAACGATGAATAATATTCTTCTTTATTTGTTCTTTCTTATTCTCTATTTTATGTTTAATTTTAGTTAAAGTTATTTCTGTTCTACAGTCATCGTTTAACGTTTTAATTGTATTCTTTATTGTGCTGTTGTTGCTTCAATTGCCTTAGTTTAGCGTAGGCTTTAAATTTTATTTAACAAATAATAAAACCGGCTGTTGCTGACGTTTCATCGTCTATTGATGTTGATTTTATACGAAGTTTTTTTTATTTACTTAACTTTGGTATTATTGTTGTTGTTGTTGATTTATATCAATCTATACAAATTAGCTTAGTAGTCAGCCCAACGTTATTTTCTAATATATAATTTGAAAAGAAATATTTTCTACTATTGTTTAAAAATGTAAATAAATTACAAAAGACTTACAGAGTTTTAGTTTTATATTAATCTTAAAATAGATATGTAAAATTCTATATTTCGATAATAAAATGTTTTAATTTAGTAACGACTTAAATTTACAATTAAATTTTTGTCCTCAATAAATATTTATTGAATTTAGAATCATTTGACAATCAAACAAGATTGTCACAAAGATCCTGTAGTAGATAAGGAAGATACAGTTTTATATATTTTTTCTGCGAGTGTCAGGAGAAATTGAGTCTAAAAATTTATTAATTATGGCTACTGGATGGAACTAGTACACAAAAGAATGTTCCAATACGATTCAATAGTCAAAAAGGAATCATATAGATTTTACTTGACAGTTCCCACGATTTGTAAACTACAATGAAAACATCGCAGGATTGTCAACAACGCTTGAAGACTAAGAAATTACATTTGAATACCGAATGACGAAATGTGTATAATTGGATTTTCACTCCGGAAATTTTTCACGTGTTTTGACACGGATAAAAAGCATTGAATTCGTTTGAAGTGAATTTTGGAGATGCTTTTGAGTCAAAAGCAAATTTCTAGGTGGACTTCCGTTTCTGCTATTGCTTCTATCATCACAACTTCGGTTTTATCTCCTATCTACGGGAGATGTACTAACTCCATAATTCGTTGTTTTTCAAAATGTGTGGATTGTTTAGGCGTGATATTTCATGGTATATTGAGAAATAATTGAGTTAATAATTGGCCAAACCACAATTTAACTAGTTTTCCAAAATGTTGAAATTTTTACGGAAAATCGAGAAACTCCAGGCGATGTTGGCATGATATAAATTTTTCTTCCGATAATGACATATTCAAATCAAAATCGTCTGCGTCACAAAAGAACAAATGTTTTTTTTTTCTTTTTATAAAAAATCTTTTTATTGATTTAAGTTTCAAAAATACACTTTTAATAGAAAAAAGATGATGTTATGTTTAAAGCTATAATGAAAAGGGTTTATAAGAAATTTATCTTCAACCGCCTTTTTCGCTTAACTTCTGAAAATGCTGACAAAATTGATCTCGCTGTAAAAAATATGAATTCCAGATGACATATTATTGTCTTAAATGTTTTCTGCATTAAGTTTCGAATATTCTATTTTCTGTCATAGAAAGAATTAGTGCTTGATTCAAAAGCAAGAGAAATGTGTCAAATTCATGGTTAAATTGATAACCAAATTCTTTTGAACACCCACTATTTTGCTGTTTTCATTTATAAAAATAATAAATATATAATTAAAATAAATCAAGTGTTTTTTTCCAAACACGGATCGGAAATTATCAAAATATTTAATTCCTAATATAGACCAAGTATAAAAATTTCCAAAAGTGACATAATAAAATACTAAATAATAGTAATAACATATTCATTCGTTTACACTTAGGTCATAATTACGTACTTAAATTTATCTCTCTTCCATATTTAGACACAAAACATAAACACACATGTTTTGTAAGTAGTCATGGTATTCCAATCAATTTACAAACAAATACAAATAAGTGATTTTTCCTATTTTTTAAATATAAGTAAAAAATCCGAACAAATAGAATAATAACAAATCGCAAAGAAATAAATAAAACAAAACAAAAGATACAAATACTAACTAATAGCCATAATAACCGCAAGGTCAATTAAATTGCGAAGTCTGTTGCTGTAATGTCTTTTCATTGTTGTTGCTTGGTGTTAGTTAGTAAGCACACTTAATAAAACACCAGTAGCAGTAACAGCAATATTGAGAAGAGCAACAATCACGTGGCAATCAACTAATTTGTAGAAATATCTTTTACTTACCGAACGAACCCCTCTATTTTCACACCTCTTTGTAGCAATTACTGTAATAAAAAAGAATAAAAAAGACCAAGTAACAAACAATTACTGACATACATTTACGCATTTATGTTACTCGAAGAGTATAAGTGTGTGTTCAATTATTTGCGTATGAGTTCTGGTAATAGGATCATAACCCCTAATAGAATTTAACTTACCCTAACAATTTTTTGCTTTTGCTGCTGTTGTTATTATTTGAGCTTTTTTCTTTTGTTTTGTTATGTTGATTTTTTGCTTACATTGTAGAAAAATCATTATACTTTAAACATCAAACACACACTGTTTGTTACTCACGTACAACCACTGGTATACATTGACACAACCTATCGCTTGATTTTAATACCTCAAAACATCGTTTTACTCTTCCCTTTTTATTTTAGTTTGTATGTTATGTAGGTAGTTGTAAGTTTCCTTAGGTAAAAAACCTTTAGTTCTTTTAGGGTTTTGTTATAAAAGACCTTATCCAATATAATATGCATTAAAGTTATTGTCTTTGTTCTTGTCTTTAAACAAAGTTTGTTGGTTTTATGTGATTTTGTTATTATTTGCCACCCCTTATTCCCCATGATTACGGTTTTAGTTGTCCTAGCACAATTTGTTGTCCTTGTTTTCTGGCGTGTGTTTCTCCTTTTTTATGTTCTGTTACTGATGTTGTGTTGTGTTTCTAATACATTTTAGTAACCTTTAGTTTTTACTAATTTGCCTTTTGTACCCGCATGTATACATAGTTTTTTATACTATTTTATATTATAGTTGTTGTTAGTTCAGTTTATAAGCCACATTATTTGTAGTAGTTTGTTATTAAACGTAATACGTTTATAGCTTTACCCGGTACTTTTGGGGTTTTCCGTGATTCTGTTTTATTGTGTTACTTAAGAAGCATGTTTATGTGTTAAAAGTTTTTCATTCAAAATTTAGTTGTAAAAGTGTTGAAGAAGTAGTAGTAATTTTGTTCTCAATACGAAAGGAAATATTTTTCTAGTTTTTGCAACTCCCTGAACCAATTAAAATGTAATATTTATTATAAAATTGCATAAAATAATGTTTTAAATATTTATGAAAATTCATTTATTAAAATTGTCTAATTGAAATCAATCATACCCCCCACAAAATGTTGGCTCAGAAAGATTAAGACTAAGAAAGATTTTCATAAAATTATTTGAAAATCGTAAAGAAAGGTCTTACCTACTTTTATTTTCTAGAAATCTCACTCAGATTTCTTCACTACCACCTGTTGTGTCATTGCGATCAACTTTCTGGGTCGTGGATCCTCATTAGAGAATCAACCCTTGATCTAATTGATACATTCCAGCTTCTATTCTGCTGGATTACTTAGAAATACGAGAATATACGGAAAGCTTTGTTATTAATGGTTGGCAAATTAAAAACAGAATATAGGATTAAATTGCAAAATTTATAATTAAGAAAAGGTTTTACTTTTAGCCCCTTGACCTTATAATTCAATTATCTAGAATCTGATAAAAAAAAAAAAAATGTGTTTATAGCAAAAGTGATTCCTTATCAGTGATTCATAAGATTTTTAATGTTATGTTTAATTTATGTTATTTTACGCAATAAATTACGTTTTTCCTTTTTGCCAACATCAATTATACTTAGTTACATTTCTTTATTGATTTGAAAAACGCGAATTACTTTTACTACATGTTTCTTCTTTGCGTGTGTGCACAATTTATTTTAACTTAGTAATGCTTACCAAAAACTATTTTTGCTAGTTGTTTTTACTAAAAATAAAAATGTGGAAAAGAAGTAGTGTGTAATCTTTTATTATTGTATTGTTTTAATTTCATACGTCCTCTACGATATTTAAGAGCCTATAAAATAAACTATAACGTAGAAAGCGTATATGTAACGAAAAATACGTGTTCTTTATGCTACATATGTGTCGTTAGAACTATAGCAACTACTGTTAACCCTTAACTGGTTTCGCATTTTCGGCAATCTTAATTGGTTTCCGGGGTCAAAAGACCCCGGCAGATAAAACTGAATCAGTTAAGGGTTAATAATTTTGTTTCTGCTTGCGTTAAAAATAAGTATTTGTCATTCTTATGAAATACTACAAGAAAAAAATCAGTTAAATATTCAGTTTGAAGTTAAAGAAAATCAAAATTTCTTAGTTCACATTATGTAAAAAGCACATAAATAAAATGTCACACATAAATCGTTATTTCATAATGTAATATGAGCAACATTAATATTTATGAGCAAATAGGTTTACAAATAAAATTCTTAATAAAGTTAAATTTTTTACATAATAACTCATAAAACGGAATAATGAAGCAACAAAAGGAGTCAATAACTCACGAATATGAAGAATTCTTAAATAATAATTTCAGGATCAATGAAATTTAAATAGTAAATCTAATTGTTAAACAAACATTTAGTATCAATTTTTATAATTACATATCACATTTACATTTTGTATAAATTCAACCATAATCAATACCTTTGATTCATTGAATGTATTAGCATTATTATTTTTTTACTTTCATCAATATTTGAGGTAACTCTCTAATCTAAAAATTTTACTGATCTGAGAACATTTACACGATATTAAAAAAACAACTAAAATCAATTTTAATGCATTTTATGTGAAAACATAATAAAACTATAAATATTTGTCAGTCCATGCATTCATCGCTCTCATTCATCTATAAAATAGTACACATTCTCATCAGATTAGACAAATCCATTAAATATGCAACATCTCTTGTTGTTTTGCTTTTTTTCCTAAATTCTGTTTTATGCTGCATTTGTAGTTTTTGTTTTTAATGAAACAAAACAGTTAGACAACAAAACGTTTTTGAGGTTCAGCTAAAAAGAAACCCTAGATGAGTTGTGGATTACAGTGAAAATCAAAATTAATTAAAAGAAAAGTAATTTGATTAGAATTTAAGTAAAAATTTCGCGTTTGCACAAAATTTACAGGACATATCGTAAACCTGTTTATACAATCCCTAATAATTTGAAATTGGTAATAATATTTTTTTTTAAATCTAATATTTTCGTTTTACACAGTCAAGTGTTTTCTTATTTCAAAATTTCATACTACGTTTTAGCAAATAACGTTAGCGTCACTGTTTACGTTTAAGCTAAATGTATATGCTCTCTTGTCCATAATAGATGACTTTAGCAATACCAAGCAGTCAGCTAGACAGACAGACATACAGTACATACACGGTCACTAGGAGCAAAATGTAGCAATATTTAAATCATTTTGTTAACGTTTGATGGCTCAGTAAACTTTCGATTACGAAAGAAAAAATAGAAAAATCGTTTTTTTTTACATTCCTCTTGTGTAGTTTCTCAAATTTAATTCTCTTATTTTAAGCGATAGATAAATATACTAACATACGTTACAAAACAAGTTGCAACCGGTACGTTCTTTTAGAATTTTATTTTTTTGCTTTAGTTGTTTTCTGCAATTTCGTTAGCAAATGAAAATGAAAACAAATTTGATTCAAATATATGATCATAGTGGCCAATAAAACACAAAAATTGTTTTGCCGCCACAATGACTACTGCAATGAAGTCATCTTGTTTGTACTTGAAGTAAGTGTTTCGTTTGGTTGTTGTCCTGTTCGATTGTTAATATCTCATTCATTTTTATACATTTATACAGATATACATACGTATATTGAATTTTGTTTGGTTTAGTTTAGAACTTCAATAACAACTACAAACAAAACTTTGCACATATATATGGATATATAGGAGGGATGTTTGATCAAAAGTTTCCATTTATTATAGATTTAAGCAGTTTTATTTATTTTTGCAAGTGTAACACTTTTCCACATTAATCAGTATGGTTCTCATATGCATTGATTTCATTATTCTATAATTGTTTAAGATTAGCTGTGTGAAATACCTGATCATGGTTAAGCAGTTCAACAGAGAAATTGAAGTTTTACACCTCTAAAATAGTTGCAATCCCCTAATAAATTGTTACCCAACTTTTCTGCGGTCCTCGCATTAGTTAAACAAAAGTATTGACCAATTTGCAAATCTTGTATAAATGTGTTACGTTTGTACTTCAAACTTTATAGAAATATACGTACACATAACAATGATAATATATAGCCCTCATGACCATAATTTTCAATTCAATTTAATGGTATAGTCCTCGAACATTTGGCGATTCTAAAAATGATCGAATAGAGTTCTGGAGTGACAAGGAAATCTATCGTTCACGTCTTCGAACATTTCGAAAATATATCTCTGATTTGTGAACTACTATCATGAAATCTGACAAATTATTGAACACTGTTGCTTTTAAATATTTAATAAAAAAATATTTTCAAATCTCGTAAAATTACTACGAGAAATTTTCGCTAACTTTTAAAACAACAAATATTCGTATTTATTATTTTCGTAAGTTTCTTCGATATTTGAGTTTCATATATTTTATTTTTCCTTTTCGGAATTTAGATCAGTTGGGAACATACAAGTAAATTTAAATTGCATATACTTTTTTGCATATGTATAGATTTGTAAATACACAAACAAACACATACATACGAAAATAAGTTCCATCTGTTTGCAATGAAATCAACTCCTCAATAGCTAAAACAATACTACGATGACCCAAAACGCAAATACATACATACATCGATTGAGAATTCATAGATGCGGTCAATTTTGTTTTATACTCACAAAAACAGATGTAAACGACTGTAGAAGGTAGAAGGTAATAAAAGTATTATTTTCATTTTGAACGAATCTTAATGGGTATTCATTTACACGATTTCTTGTGGTGGAAAGTAGGATAACTATATAAATTTATATTTAAACAAATCCTGTTATATTAACGGAAATATGGTGAAAATTAAATATTTTTTAATTAGACATTTAGTTGTAGGTAATCGGAAAACTGAACCGAATACTTTTAACTTCCTGCTATTGTATCTACCCGATATTTATTCTTGTAGGCTCTACTGATTTATAATTAACACACATGTATAAAAACTCTCTAAAATGGCGGTGATTTATGGTTTTTGGTCCATAACTTCTTTGCTTATGAATCGATATCCCGATTTTTAATGCCAAAGGTTTGTTTATAAGGAAAATATTTGTGACAAATTTCAACTGGGACTTAAACATATAGAAGGTGATGATAGACGAATATTTCAAAATGTTATAAATGTTTTAATAAATTTAGTATGCACCCATTATTATATAAAGAGAAAAAATATATATTTTCTATTGTCTTTATATTGCAGTGACTCAAATACAATATTTTTGAATTGTAGTACGTAGAAGTACATACATACAACGAACAAATATGTAATAAAAATATAAATATTTTTGTTTATAAAGTGATTGAAACTTTCTTCTTAGTCTGAAGGACCGAAAATAAAATAATTATGTTGGTGTTAGTGATGAAGTTGGATGTAGCATCATATTGATATTTTGTCTCTTGTTTATTTTCAGAAACTTTATACCGCTTTTATACCCTACACCACCATAGTTGGAGGGGAATAATGTGTTTGTGCGGATTTTTGTAGCATAAACAATTTCGAATATCCACATCAGACTCAAATCACTTTCTGAATCGCCAAGTTTTATTTTAATCGGCTCGTTACTTCATCTAGATCTCAATACAAATGATCCTAAACAATGAGGGTCCTAACTTCGTAAAATATTTAAATATGTGATTAAGGTTTAGAATTTTAGAGATATCCTAAAATTCGGAAGAGATTGACACAAATACAACACCTAATAAAATTGGTAATGACTTGTCCATTACTACACCTTGAATACAGTGGTGTAGGGTATCATATAGTCAGGCTTTTCCAAGAAAATCATTCTTACTTGTTATATTTTACACACTGTAAAAAAGTTTTATAGAAGAAATGTTCTTTTTTCAGTTTGTAGTTTCTGCCACTAGTTTTACTTTTTAATTGAGTTTTAAAACGGATGTTGCAATAAATACGAATAGCAAGAAAATCTCTAGGAAATTTTTAATATCCTTTAAAAATTATAAAAGTTGATTTATTTTTCTTTTTTTTTTTGTAGTTGTTTGCTCTTATTTAATTGATTTGTTAATCCTTTAAATTGAGTTCATGTTGTGATTTGATGATTTGAAAAGTGATGATGGTGTCATTTTTCCTTTTTTAACTTTAGAAGGATACGAATTGGATTATGAACTTAAATACGGGGTGTTATATGATTTGTTATAAATAGTTATCGATTTTTGCATATTTTGTCCTTTAATGTTAAAAAAATCTTAAAAATGGAAATAATTTAAACAATTTTTGTGGAAAATTATTGTGTTAGAAAAAATAAAATCTTTTTTACAGAAAACTTTGAGACAGGTGGCTGTTTGTCTATCTAAACCATGTCAACAAAGCATAGGTCTACAAGTTAGGTGTATAAAAAATAGATAAATATGTCGGCACGGTCATAATAAATACAATAAATATTTTGTTATATAAATGAAGCCTATTGAAATTGATCATGATGTGGTCATAGCACCCAAAAAAGAAGTTTAACACATAACTCGCTTAAGTGATAATGAGACGTGATAATATTTATTATGTATAACTTATTTGTAGGTCTTAACTTAAGTACAAAATTCCATTCTAATCGGTCAAAATTAGCAAAATTTAGTGAATTCTTAAACTTCGACTAAGTTTTCGTTGATACAAAGAAAAAAGATATTAAAATTGGTAATATAATTGTTTATTACTTTACATAGCTTACAATGGTAAAGCTTTTTTTTGAAATTAACAGAATAAAGCTTTCTTACTTTTTAAGCAACGAAATTGTAATTTGTTATCGTTTAAAATTCAAATTTTTGTAAAAAAATTCGGTATATCATTCCGTTTGGAACATGTTAAAATACACGTCAAAAACAATGTGTGTGTATTATTTAGGTCATTGTAAGATACTAATTCATTCAATTGCTGTCCGTCCGTCCGTCTGCCTGTTTAAACACGAAAGAGATCTTACTAGAAGAGCCAGGAAAAAATTGTATGTAAGTTTTTTCTTTTAAGTACAGAAATTTGCCAAATTAATGCGAATATGTTTGAATCTGCATCAACAGAAAATGGGCGTGGCTTATGTCCACTTTTCGCCTCCTCTTTTTAATGTTAGATAAGATCTTTTAATGGTGAGCATCAAATATACGACCAGTCAAATATAATCTTACTTGTTTTTATAAAATTCCTTAAATTGCTTAAAACAAAAATTACTTATTGTTAAAATCAAATTAACTTCATACACGTATTGATAATTATTTAATTTTAATATATTTTTATTATACTAGATGTAAAAAATATAAATACTTTTTAACACCCATAATATTCGAAACTAGATAAGATAAAGTGATTTTTCATACCTAAACGAAATATTTTTTATAAAAACATATTTTCACTTTTCTTTGTCTTTCCACGTTATTCGTTTTGGAATTAAATTGCAAATTATGAATTAAAATACATATCAGGGGGTGTTAATGAGATAAAACAACCAAAATAAGAATTGTTAAACTTAAGAAGGAAAACAAAGAAGAAATTAAGTGTTTCATAAACACATTTTAATCAAATGCAAACACAACAAATTAACTGTATGAATTGTAATCAGTCTAATAGACACAACAACCACAACACGAATACTTCATAACAAAAATATTTAACGAAAATAAAAACAATATTATTTTTTAAATTGCAAACATTTTTAGTTCATATCATATTAACTTAGATTGTAAATATCTATTCGTAATATGTATGTGTAATTTGTGTATATACCTTCGCACAAATCTATCTAAAAGATTGCGTGTTTGTAATTTTTTTTTTATTGAAATTTTAAAATATTTTCATTTTATTTACTTTAGCATTTTCAATAATGTAGGGTGATATTCTAAATATTTTCAGATTAAATTATATTTGGAATTTATTTTATTTGTTTATTTTCGTTTTTTGGTTCAACATTGTTTTTCTATTTACTTTTGCATAAAATATTCATATTTTTCTATTTATATTTTTAAAACACTTTATTATTTATTTACTTTTTCAATGATTATAGTTATTATTGTTGATTTTGCTGTTGTTCTATATGTCAAGGGTTAAACTGTTGTTAAATTTGATAGATTATAAACCAGAGATAAAATTCAAATATATGCCACCAACGTTTATCATTAGGGAGTTTATGATTATAATATTTAATGACTAACATTTTTTACCTATTTAATAAATATTTGTTAAATTTACCATTAAGATAATTATGTAGACCAACAAAATAATACATAGTGATAATGTATAATGAGATACATACGTGGAAATTTTACATTTTCTGATAAGTTATAGTTAACTATAAACATTTTCAGAAATTAAAATAATTAAAAATTTTCAATAAAAGAAAATTTTACAAAAATTTTTAATAAACAAAAATTCTACAACAATTTTTAATAAACGAACATTTTGTAGAAATTTTGTATAAATGATAATTTTGTATAAATGATAATTTTGTATAAATGAAAATTTTGTGAAAATTTTCTACAAATGAATGTTTTATGAACATTTGCTATAAATGAAAATTTCGTGAAAATTTTCTATAAATGAAAATTTTGTGAAAATTTTCTGTAAATGAATATTTTGTAAAAACTTTTCTTTAAATGAAAATTTTGTGAAAAAATTTCTATAAATGAAAATTTTGTGAACATTTTCTATAAAAGAAAATTCATGATACTTTTCTATAAAAGAAAAAAGAAATTTTGTATAAAAAGAATATTTTGTGATATTTTTCTATAAAAAGAAAATGTCGGGAAAATTTTCTATAAAAAGAAAATTTTCTATAAATAGAAATTTTTTGAAAATTGACTATAAAAATAATATTTCCTGCAAATTTTCTATAAAAAAAAATCGTGAAAATTTTCTAGAAAAAGAAAATTTCTTATAAAAAGAAATAAATTTCTTGTAAAAATTTTCATTAAAAAGTTTTATATAAAAATTGTATGAAAGAAAGTTAAGAAATATTTTTTGAAAAGCAAATTTTGTGGAAAATATCTGTAAAGAATTTCTTTAAAGATTTCCCCCAAATTTTAATAAAAATGTTTAACTTTATTGTGCACAAATTCATAGTTGTCTCATATTTATTATGTCTTTCAAATATAATTTATTACCTTCATTCATTGAAATCGATAATACGTCATTAAAAATGATTGATAGTTGTTTGCTGATTAGTTGCTTTTGCACCGTTTGTTTGCAAAAATTATGAAATATTTTCTCGTTTCATTACTTTGTAACTTGTGCTAATTTATTTTATGTATGGATGTCATTACCAAACGTACCCATAGAATTGGGAGAAAAACTGTCGATATAAATTGCAACAAATTGTAACGTTGCCAATTTAAATAGACTAATTTATTTATTATAATTAATAGTACTTTTTTCTATAGTCAAATGCATATGTCAATGATTTACAGATAATTAACGAACGGATGAAGTTGCAAATAAAACTTTAATTTTCTCTTTTGCAAGAAAGTTGATATTTTTTGTTCAGATATAAGACAAAGAAAAAAATTACCTGTAGTTAGGAAAGAAAAATCGTAAAATTTTGTTGATGTATTAATAAAACATGTGTGCACAGTAACACTGTAAATATATCTCTGATATTTATTTGGCTCAAAGTTGATGTTTAAAATTCTTGGAGTATTTCTTAGCTTTTCATATAATGCAACAACAACACAATGTTACCTTTTTAAGGAACAAACTACAGACGTTTTAACAATCCCAATTAAAAATCTTGTCAATCAAATTATGTTGGCATTATAACTAATGTTTATAAATTTACTGCAGCATTCGACTGTATTTCTTAAAATTTCCTAAGAGATAGATCTTAAAAAAAATATCCGTTCCCAATATACCTACATATTAAAGTTTTCCTGGCATACATTGAAAATACATTATAGAATACATGCTAATGAACATCCTTTTCATTAAGAAAACTTTGGAATAAAAAGAGAACAAAAATGTATACATATGAAAAAATCTCTATTCTATTTTATTCATAAAATTATGAATTTTATAATTAAACATACATAGCATGCTTGAATTTTTTATCTTTCTTGTACCTGCCACAAATTTCCTTTAACATTGAGAATAAGCTATTGAAATAAAACATGAATTAAAAAAAGAGAAAAACCTTCTAACTTTCCCTCATAAAGACTGCGAATAAAATAAATAATGACAAGTTTTTGGTTCATTGCAAAACACAGAAGACATTGAAAAACTTAACCTTTGCGATATCAGATCGAAATTGAATAAACGTCGAGTCGAAAGCAATTTTATTTTCTATATGAGTACATGAAAGGGATGATTTGAAAAATTCCGGTGCTGAATGTTTAAGCGTGCCACTAAATGTTCAAAGCTAATAGTGCTCTTCTTTTTGGATATAATGAGCTTCTAGAATGAAAGGGAGAATGAAAGGGAGAAACAATAAAATGTTTTGACACGTTTGTTGCCGATTTGAAACATAATGCTTATAATTTGACAATGGACTTGTCGAGTACATTGAAATCATGTAAACTTACAATTTAATCAGTTTTGCATTATCGCTTATACCTTATTATACAGTTCAGGCTATAATCTCGATTATAATTATGCATTTATACTAAATCATTTTTGAGATTATAGGCTATAGATGATATTACAGATAATAGACTAATGACTGAAATATAATCTACGCGATAAACTACAGTATAATAAACATATAGATTAGAATATTTAGCACAGATTATAAACTAAAAGAAAATAAATAAAATATAAATTTCCTTTGTTTTCTAAGGCATATAATTTTTTTGTGAACACTTCTAAGCTTCACAAAAGCATATCTGTCTATTACAATGATATTACTTGATTTCCTTCCGGTATGTGGTGGTACATAACATGAAAAATTAGCTATGTTTCTTTAATACTCATGCTTTTAATATTATTTTATAGAAAATGTAGATGTTTAGTTGTGTGCGTACATGTTTTTCTATAAAATCTCTAATTAGATATTCTTTTTTAAAAAATTAAATTTTTATTTCAAAAATTGTTTTTCACTATATTTTTTTCTGTCTTCCCTAAATGCAAGTGACAAGGTGGAAAATAAGTCAATCATTTAAGAAAAAAGTTCCTCATCATCGTCATTTTTTGTAAAAAGTTTTTGGGTTTGAGAAAATGTACAACATTTTTAAATACATATACACATACAAATTTATGTATAACAACTATGAATGTCTGTATGATTTAGTAAAATGTTAAATCAAATCAGTTTTATTAGTGAGAAGACATCAAGATGAGAGCTGAAGTAGCAGCAGTTACAGCAACAATGTTTGCCAGAGTGGAGTATAGAAAAAATGCTACTAAAGACATGGGAAAAATAGATGTTTTTTATTTCTAAAATTGTTCAAAGTGACATATTTAAAAAAATGGAATGCTAAAAATACTATAAGTAAAATTTTACCCGGAAAAACCAAATGTGTAATGCATACTTGATTCATTCAAAAAAGAAAAAATGCTAAAAGTAAATAAAAAACGCTCATACATTCTCTTATGAAAGTGAGTGAAAGAATGAAATGATGTTGTAATTCAATGACTATAAACTAAAACTTTTTAGACAACTTGTATGAAATAGTTATATGAAAAACAGAAGAAAAAAAAATCAATGCACTGTGGTATTGAAACATTTAGCTTATAAAGAATACGCAAAACAATTTTGAAATGACATGTGTCTCATCCTCTTCAAAATGTGAATTGAAATGTAAAATGCAGAAAACTTTCATTCGAAACTTTTAACATGATTTCAAACCAAACACAAATAAGAACATTTCGTTGTAGCGTTAAGAAGAAAGAAGTCAATATATACAGTAAATTATAAAAAAAACTGTTAAATTGCTCATTAGTGTGTTTTTTGTAATGAAATTCTCAAATAACGAACGAATACTCAAGATAATAGAAGAAACATGTCAGTAGAGAGAAATCTGTTAGATTGGCAAATTTTCATTTCAAGTTTTAATTATGAAAAGGGAAATATTGTGAATTCAACTAAAAATTCAATATTTTATTCAATTTGTTCCTTCCAAGTTAAACGTGTATTAGTTACACAACAAATATATTTAATTGCGGTCATATTTTATGTACATATATCTGATAGTCTACTACTATTGATAAATTAAATTTGTAAGTTAAGTTTGAATCAAAATTTAAGATTATTTTTATACCGAAATAGTACCTTGTTTTCTATGAACATAAATTTAGCTTTTATTTTAAAATCAAATTTGTACGCATTTTGTATTAATTACATATTATTATCTTTACAGGTAAATATCAAACCAAAGGGCTAATAAAAGGTAAAATATACATTTGTTCTTTATATTTATTGTGGAAAAAGGAAATTTTTATGAATTTTTTTATAAACAAAAATTAAAAAAATCAATAAAATTAAGTTAAAATTTTGAAAAAAATTTGTATTTCTAGAAAATTTTTTATAAGCAGAAAAAGTTTTACAAACGAAATATATTGTGAAAATTTTCTACAAACAGTACATGTTTTATAAACTGAGTAATTTCTATTAACAAAAAAAAAAAAAAAAAAAAAAAAAAAAAGATTTTAAGAAAATTGCCTATACACAAATCATTTTATAAATTTTATTTTTTTGTAAGTAGGCTATTTTGAGAAGGTTTTTGAAAAGAATGATCACTGTTACAATATTTATTGCTGAAACAAAATATGTATGAAGTTTTTCATCCTTAAAAAAATATGCTAAAAATGCACTTCTAGTACTAAAGAATTTTTAAACGGAAAACGCGTTTTCAAGGAAATAAAACATGTGTTACACGAATTTACTTCCATTTCATGAATTAATTTTTTTTTGGCATTTCTTTCCCTAAAACTACAGAATTTATATATACGCATAAACAGATGTAAAATTAGTGTGAGAAAGAGTCGGTTGCAATGAGTGTTGAGAGGTTAAAAGGGAATACAATACGATTTCCTTTTGGGAGTTTAACAATATTAAACTGTTTCGAAAATTCATGTTTGTTTTTTGCGAAAGTAATATAGTAGAAATGAATGAACAAAATACTGTTGTTGGTGGCATAAAAAAGAAATAAAGAAGTTTTTGTGTGTGAAATGAAATAAACAATAAAGTTAAAATGTCCTCATAAATTTGCAAATAGTATGAATGTATGTTTGGTAGTGAAAATATGTGTTTTTTGTTGGTGTAAAAGTGGTATATAGAAGTTAGTTATTGAGGGTATTATGCATTTTTGTTAGTGTTGTGGCTATAATAATGCCTACAACAATAAAACAATAAAAAAATCAAAACAAAACCATAACAAATAAACAAACTACATACAAATAGAGAGCAAAAGAGAAAAACAATAAGAAAAAAATTGTCATATATAACGATGCTAGCAAGAATAAGTATAATTTTTCAACATTTTGTGGCAGGTCATTGCAGGCAATAGTCAATGTTTTAGCAATTGTGTTTATCGTAGCATCTGCAGAAATAAGTGCTACAACAGTAGTAGCAATAACGAAATGTATTCAAACCAATTGTTATAAATCACGCAACGAGGTAAGAAAATCTTTATAAAAATAATAACAACAAATATAGCATAAATGAAAAAAGAAACAATTTCGAAATAAAACCGAATAGTATGAAATTTACACTAGCCTACTATTAAATAAACTTGAAATCTGTTTTAATTCTTTTTACTCTCCAGAGAACAAATGTTCACACACGTGCATAAAACGATGCCATACGGTGCCAATAATGTTTGTTGAAAATGGTGTTTTTAAATTCACCTCCGAGGTACCTAATTGAAAATTTAATTTCCGTGAAAAGTAATACCTGTACTGCATAAAACTATAGTAGAAATCTATAATAAGTTTTCCATTTAATTTAAGAGAATATATAAGTTTTTAGAAAAAATTTTGAAGAATTCATTATTTTCCTTATTTTCTTCTGGACATTTTTCACAACATTTTTACATTTTTTATAGAGAATTTTCAAAGAAGATTTTTCTTTTCACATAATTGTAAAAAATGTTCACAAATTAATTATATTTTTCTTATCAAAAATTTTCCGTTTCATTGCATTTGAACAAATAATAACATTTTCCCAAAACAATAAATGAAAAAAATAATTATAGTTATCTTAATATTATTTTCTTAACTTCCTTGTATGTGACTGAAAAACCTTCCAAATTCAGGAGGGTCATGGCTAGATTGCTTTAAATATATATTTATTTTTGTCTTAGAAGAATATTTTAACATGTTACAAAATGAATGACAAGTCCAAAATACATTAATTTTATGAGTATAAAAACGTTAAACTCTAGTGTGTGAATTCCTAAAAGGGAATTTTTACTTTGTTGTAATTTATCTTTAATATATACCTGTATTCTGAAACTTGATAATGACGTTATAACTCCTCTCCTTCACTCCAACTCTCATTCTTTCTCTCTTATGCTTATGTTTACGTTAAACGAACAATGAGCATTTTAACTGATTGTTTTAAGTCATTTAATTAATTTTCTCATTTTTTACTTTTAATTCATTTATATTTTTAACACTTTTTTCATTTAATGGTCACTGGTCACAGGTTAAGTTAAGTACGTATTTTATTGCGTTTGAAATTACAAATTACAGGTGGAGTCGAACATTTGTTGTTATGTTAGGTGGGAAGTGGATGTTTGCTAGGGAGATAATCAAACTGTGCTCTCTTTAGAAATTGGAAACAAGTTTTTTTTTGTTTTTTTTTTTTTTTTTTTTTAATTTACGTGGAGTTGATTACATTGAATGAGTAATACGTGTGTAAGTATTAGATGTTTAAATAAGTTATTAATTTCGACTTTTATCAA
>JACGTJ010000231.1:86119-104734 GCA_014858695.1 Chrysomya rufifacies | reverse complement strand
AGAATTGTCAAAAAAAAAACTCATTCTATTTGCCGCTGGGTCTAATGATTTTTATACGAAATTGTCATCTTTAAAACTACTTCTGATGAAGTATTATGCATCCTTTAGAACGGTTCTAATATTTTTATTGAATGATTTTTATTCAAAAATATCTTTAGAGAAGAGGTTGATCCATTTCTCAATGATCCAAAAACAAATCACTTCTATTAACTACATGCTCGAGAGACGAGATAATAACAAATATTTTCTGTAATATCACAAACATTTTTCATTGACAGTTATGTATATCTAAAAACAGAATATTCAATAAGTGTTTTTTTTTTTTACTAAAAGTAAATTCAAAATTCATTTTAATTTCCTATTTTTATATCCAACATTTACAAATATTTCAATAATTTCTATTTTTTTTTTTTTTTTCTTTTTAGGTCTTTTTTTTTATAATTTTACATACAACAAAACGCAATGTTAATAAACAAAAGATTTACAACGAATTTCTTAGTCTAACAAGCAACAATGTTTCTGAAAAAGACGTAATACAAAAAAAAAACAACTAGAACAACAGTTGACGTTGTACAAATCCTTACGTAAACAATAAACAAAGAAAGAAACTTGGAATACAAGGGAAATTCAGGCATGAATGAAAACTGCTAAGAAAGAAAAGAAGAAAACATGCAGATTAAAACGGAGTTTGAAGGAACTTAATAAAAAGCAATAAACAAATAATAACAAAAGTAACAATAACAAAAATGTTAGTAATAAGAGTGAACAAAAATAAACATTTTTAAAACGTTGAACATTATTACGAATATTTAGAAATAAAAACAACAATAACAACAAAATGTAACGTAGTGCGGTAATATTAATGTAGTATAAAGTTTTTTGTTCCATAATGTTACTGCAAATGCAAACGCCTTAAAAATAATAATTGTAAACATAACAACAAAAATAACATTAAAAATAAAAATATCAACAATAACAATAAATTCAACGAACAACAAATTTCAACAAAAATCTTTAATAGACAAAAACAACAGCTGCAGCAAAAACAACGATAGCATTAGAATTTATATAAAAAAAAAATATTTATACGATTTTTTATTCTTATATCCTATTTTTCACAAATTAAAAAAATAATAAGTAGATGAAAAAGAAATAACCACGAACATTACACCAACAATAACAAACATTTTTTATGAATAATTCTTAAATAAAACAAAAAAATAATAACATTTTAATTGTATGCAATAACAACATAATAAAAAAGAAGAACATAAAAACAACTGACCAAAATTAAAAAAAAAAAAAAAGAATAAATGTATTTTAAAATCTTTTATATAACAAAATCCCATTAGAATTTAACTAAACCACGAAACAATCACTGACGCACACATCAACAACTACAACTCTACACACTCACACTGACATAACTAACTAACAAAATCACAGCAGTTGTCCTACACATAAACATATTTTCCATCCCCTTATACAATTAAACCACTTACTACAAAAGCAAAAACAAAAATTAGTCAAATTTACTGCTAAAAACTGTTGGATTGTTTATTCGCTCAATCAGTAATTCAGTACGTAACGAATGACATACCAAACTAACAGCATCATCATCAACATAGACCACTTCAGTTCATAGAGACTTGCAACTATTTTCCATCATACGAACTCATTTCTCATAGAAGAAGAGTGAAAATGAATGAAAAGAACGACAACTAAACAACAAGTTTTACTAAATGTTTGAGAATGCAACAACAACTTTAACCCAACCAACGAAAACTGTAGTGGTGAATTTAACTAGATAAAGTTTTTGAAAATTGTTCATGTAAAATCTGGATTAAATACATTTTTAATACGTTTACTTTTCTATTCCATAAACAATTTTCTTTGAAGCCGTTTTTCATTTTCCTTTACATTAATCAAAGATCTCAAAATTATGTTCTAAAACATCTAAATATATAATTTTTGTATCCTTAGTTTTTGTTTAGATGGATCCTTAGATCGATCAAATATATAAGTCGGCTTTTAAAGGGATTTTTAGTAACTCCAGATTTTACAAAGACACATTTTGATGGGTTTCTCTAAATTGAATTAAATTAAAATCATTAAATAAACGTATATATGTACCTCTAAACAACAAAAACTATTTATCAACAATTAAAATTAAACAGCTAAAAATACTAATAAAGAACAACTAACCGTAAAAAAATTAAAATTAAAAAAAAAAAAAAAATAAATTAAAAACCTAATGTGTTTAAGAATATTTTTTTTATTTTTTTAAGAAATATCATTTAATTTTCCATAGATGGATACAATAACAACGACACCTGCAACAAAATGAAATTTAAAATTGACACAACAGACCAAAAGAACAAGAACATACAACATTAGTACCTTAAGTAGTATTAACAACAACATCAATAACCCTATATACCAACAACAATAAACAACTTTCAAGAAAATAAGCAACAATAACAACGATAATATAAGCAGAAATCTACACCCCTCAACAAGATCTTAAGATTAAAACGCAATTTAAGCAACATTAACAACAACAACAATCAATCAATCTTTTAGTGTACGTATGCCTTCATGTGTTACTGTATATCTAAGGGCTGAAGTGTATGGGAAGGAGGGAGCGTTAACCACCAATAAACCTTTGTCGTCAACAATAGCAACAACAAAAAACCAACTATCTTTTACAAAAGCAATAACATAAGCCAGTCAGTTGGTCTAACTATCAAACGAATAACAACGATAACAACAAATTACTACAAATCCAACAAGCAGTCATCCAAACAACAATCATTCAATAAAAGTTGTCAACGTCGTCGTAATCATACATTTAACAAAATCATTTTAACACCAACAAATTATTCATTGCTTGTATGTATGGGTGTGTATGCAAGAAAAAAGGTTGGCTACAATTCATAAACAACTACACATACACACGCACTTTAACACTCAACTATTACGCACTTAAATATCTATCCATTTACTCTTATGCTGGCATACGCATACAAACGGCAACAACAGGACAAAGAAGAAGAAGAAGAAGATACACACTTACGCACACTTACAACAACAATTCAAACATACTAACATACACATTTGATTGCTCTCTGAACACTTCCATCATTAACATCGCACAACGAAATCGACAACAATAAAAACAGAAATAAGAATAAAAATAATAATCGTTTTTATTTTATTCTTGTTTGTTTGTTCGTTTGTCTCATATTCTGCGTTCCTGTTTGTCTGCCCTGACCGCCTACTTTCTCGACAACTTTTGCTGATTATTGCAACTCTATTATCAACAACGACATCGTTTTTATTTATAACAACACAAAAACGTTAACAATAAAAACAAACGAATATTTAATTCGCCAACGATAAACGCAATTGTAATCTTACTTACCATCCCGCCCCGTTGTTGTTGCCGTTGTGGACATCGTCATCATTACGTCCTCAACGACAACGATAAATAAAAACAACAACATTGTTTCGTTTAAGGCTTAAATGAATTTATTTTGTTGCTGCTGCTGTAACATGGCACCAAATACACGCGTCACACGCAAATGGGAACTATTTGCCGGACGTAATAAATTTTATTGTGATGGCTTGTTAATGTCTGCTCCTCATACGGGAGTATTTTATTTAACGTGTATTCTTATAACGGGTACAAGTGCGTTATTTTTTGCATTCGAGTAAGTATTCAAACATAATTTTCATATTCAATTATTGTATTTTAAATAATTTATCAAAGTGTTGTAAATAGATTTTTTACTATACATATAAGACGTGACACAATTGTTCGTGTGTGGCCAAAGTTCAAGGGGAAAGAAAATATGATATGAAATATTAATATGATGCTTATGGAGATTAAATTAAATAAGGAATCTAAATTGTATAAACATATATTTTGTTAATCTCTAAATATATATTACTAACATCATGAAAAACTTTATTCGACATAACAGTTTCTTAAACTTTTCAATATTTTAAAGTTTTTATTTCTCCATTTTTCCCTATTGATGTGATTTTCTTTTGTCATTAAAACTAAATTGTTCACGACACTTGATACGAAAATTGCTGCTTTCTTTAGGGACAAGTTTGGCCAATAATTGAGAAGTATTCAATATACAGTAGTTTTAATAGCTTTTTTTAAATATCTATACGAAAAAAAAAAAACATTTTTCTATTTAAAAATCCAAAATAAAACCCATACAACAAAATCTCCAAAAGCACATGTACTTCCGGCGAAAATACTCTTAAAATCGCATGAACTTTTCATAAAAAGTTTAGTATCAAAGTTTTTAAAATCACTTAATACATTGTACGTACGAATAGTTACTTGTACAAGTTTTGTTTTTTATTTCTGTTATATTTTTGCAACAGTTTTTCAAACTCATAAAAGTTGTTGTCAAACAAACTTCTTCCTGATATGTGAAACAAAAGGGAACTTTTAACAATTTAAAAGACAGAACAGCAGACACTCTCACATAAGCAAGTACTGTCTCGTCTCGTTATATTGAAAATAACAAATGAGTACTTTTACAAACATTTCGTCATTTATGAACCTTTTATATACAAAAATATTTTAGAAATTACTTTTCTTTAAAACAAAATCTCTATAATAATTGTCGCCTGCATCAGCAGCATAAAAAAATACAATAATAACATCATTATTACTGTTCTCATCGATAAAACATTGATTGTGTGTGAGTAACTCTTTAAACACAAATTGATATTCTTCTATGATAAAGAGTTAGTTTTTAACAAGTTTAACACTGTTGCAGCTTTTGAACGTTGAACGCGAACGTTGCAATGTTGTATATTGTGAAGCATTGCGTTAAAAAGAATAGTGCAGTTGCCGCTTTTCTTTAACACACATGAGTTTCTAAATATAAGTAGCAGTATTTTTGTACATTGTTTTCTTAAATTTAGGTGGAGTTTAACAAATTCCTACATCAATTTACATTCAAATAGCATTTGGTTCTCTTTCTATGCCAACCTGATTTCGTTAGAAAAAATGGGAAGATTTTAAACTATAGTATAGTGTGTAGCTAATATATAGATGATGTATAACATTGTATTGAAACGAGTACAAAATACCCAACATATTCTTTGAGAGTATTTAAGTTATTGAAAACCAAAAGAAATTTATGAAATTCTCTCCTTTTTTCATTAAAAAAAATTAAATTTTACTTGCCGTTTTTTATAATTTAGTTCTTAGTAAATTTTAATATAAATATTGAAAATTTAAGTTTTGTTTGGACTTTTGAGATATAAATATCACAAAAATGGTCCAAGCTTACTCGTTATTAAATAACAATTCTGTCCATTTTTATCATCAAACAATTTTCACATAAGAGAAATATTTGTGACAAATTTTGCAATTCACGTCTTACTTTTGTAAAAAACACACATCTTTAAATAAAATAATTTAATGATCAATTTCAAAGTATTTTTTATAAAAAAAAATCCTTTGGCCTAAATTTTAGTGAAATTATTTTCCTAACCAATAATTCATATGTAATTCATAATGTAAAACATTCAATTTAGAATGTGATAAAAGAAAATGTGTTGAAAATTTACACAATAGATGTTTTTGGACCCTTTTTGTGTTTGTGTTCTCTTTTTTCATTTCATAATTTTGCTGATGATGAAAATTTATAATGAAATCTAAGCAAATATATAATTATATGAACATAACAAAACTATAACAACAAAAGCAGCAATAGCAACAATACCCATCATCTACATAAATACAACAGTTATTTATTTTTTTTTCTTTCAAAACATTGTAGCATTTTTATACAGGCCCAATGCAACAACAAAAGATTATATGAAATAAAAAAAAATTTAGAGGAAAAATCATATAGATTCTAAAACATTATTATGTGTGACATAAACCCTGAAGTATAACAATAATAATAATAATAATGAGACTATGAAATGAATGAAAGATTATGTTACTTTTATTTGGGCTTACAAATTGCAATTCAATTCATTGCAAAATATTTGAAAAAAAAAAACGCACATTCTCCAATCTCCTACAATAAACATCAAAAACAAAAGAATATGAAACTCGCATAGAGAATTCATGTATTTGCAAAAAAAAAAAAAAAATTGTGTCATAGAAAAACTATCACAACCAACTAAATATAACTACAAAAAAAACTCAATCGCTTTATTTTCTTGTCATAGCATTTTGTAAGCTATAAATCTCATAGAAATAGATAACGAAAAAATACCCTTCACTTACATTTTACATAAATATAAATAAGAGTGTCCCACTAAAACAAAAAAATTTATTGTCATAAAACGTTTGAAATATTACAGAAATATAAAATATTTTACTGTTGATAATTATGTTGAATATAATTTTGTTTTAAGGACACCCCAACAAATTTTTTTGTAAGATTTTTTTTCTCTTAAATAAGACTCAAATTTGCAAAATAACAAAAAGAGATTGTTCTTTATAGTAAAATCCTTAAAACTGTTTATACTATTTTGAAAGAATTACAAATAACCATAATCATAATAATGATTACAAATCGAGGACTGAATGTTGAGCAATAGAATCTAATCGTTTGATTTAACACTTTCTAATCTATAAGCATATTACAGAACATTTGTTTTCTATAACTGTACCTTTGTTGTTTTTAAAGTATTTTTACAAAAAGATTTTACTATTTTTCTAATAAAATCATAGACACTAACAAATGTCAAATAAATATGCATACGTATTTTAAATTTCCTTTTAACTATATAAACTAAATTTCTTAGATTAGTCACATAATAATAAAAGCCCCCAGTGCTTATCACGTTTTTATGATCTAAACACAAATTCACATTCACATTCACACATATTCGAACGATAAATTTATGACAAAGAACGCATATTGAATTCCTTTCTTCTGTTCAGCTCTGGGCACCAAAATATAATCGAAATGTAACTAGCGCTAAGAAAGAACAAATATGAGCTTAAAAACTCATACAGCATGAACATTCCGAGTAGCATTGTAAACTTTTTAAGCGTATGTTTATATTATAACTACATTTCCCTTTAACAGAAACACCATTCCTAACTACTTCCATTGCATATGTATACGAATTAGAGTATAGCACTATGGGATTATCTATAAAAGCGTGTACTGAGGCCAGGCTAGAAAATGAATGAAGAATGGATTTTTGAAATTTCGAATATGTAGGAGTAAAAAGTGGATTATTGGTAAACCGTTATTATCACAAACTAATAAAGTTAAATTTTGGAAATTTTTGACACGCCATGTAACATAGTTGTTAACTCGTATTCGTTATTTAATGTTAGTTTTGAATTTTAAAGATAGAAAATCCTATTTTTTCCATTTAATAAAGTATTGACATTTTATTTTAATTAAATTTTAAATTGATAGGGAACAAAAATCTATCACCTTCAACAGGAGCTAAGTAATATTGAAAAAGGAAGTGGTGAACAATTTTTTATTACTTTTTATACAATATTTTAAGTTTTTGGTCACGGACATCGCTAGATCGACTAATAAACTTACCAGGACCAACAGATTATATGTATACATTTTGAGTGTTTAGAGGAATATCTATATGGAATATAAAAATGTAGCTAAAAGGAATTGATATATATGTCCGCACTCCTGCCTGTTCATTCAAGTATCAAGTTTCTTAAGTACAAAGAAAGTATGTGGCCATAAACCTTAATTTATCTCCAATAAAAAGTCAAATTCAATTGTATGATATTTGTCAATTATTCCAATATATCAATATTATATCCATTCACAAATTAACAATTTTTTTTTAAATTTGTTAAATCATTTTTTTTTTTTTTCAACACTGTTTATAAACTTTTTTTATATATTTTTTGAATCATTATAGAAACTTCCCAAATTCTAGTTGTTTCAAAAAAAATTCTACAATTATTATTAAAACAACCCAGAGTGTAATTTCTAACAACTAGTGAGTGCAGTTGTTGTTGCTTGCATGTTTATACATGTATATATGTAAATGTGTTTTCTTTCCTTTTTTTTTCATTTTTATATCTCAAACAATAAAAGGACATGCCACTTGCGGCTACAAAATGCTGCTGGTTTGTAATCTATGTTAAACATTTTATGAATAAATAATAACAACGAATTATACATACATACATACACACCACTCATACTCATTCTTAGATAAATATGTATGCATATACATACACATCATTGGGGCAAACATAAACAAACATATATGTAAACATTAATGCCTAGATGAGTAATGCAGTTCATAATGTTTTGTGGCAAGTAATACATGTGGTATTATGATACTGCCACCATTTCAATGTTATATTTTTGGGTAAAAAGTTTATTACTTAAAAAATGTAGCAATCCAATAAGGACAATTGAAACAATATTATCCTTATTATAATATTATCAAATACAATTCATTATTAAACTAAAGCTTTTTAAGGAACGTTAAATATAATGTAATTTTTATGAAAGTATGAAAACATTTTCATTGAAAAACTTTTACTACTGCCGTAGTATTATATTAATGTGTGTAAATTGAAAATAGGGAACAAACGCAATTATTTAAGTTAATAATAGTGAATCCCACTGTATAGCCGAAATGCTGCAACAGCTTTAACATAATACATTGTGATGTGGCAGAGGCAAGCAACAATGTACAACAACTCTTCGTACGACCTCTGAGACATTTAATATTTTTAATAGAGCGAAAGCGAATGAAGAACATGTTGGGACTTTTTTATATGTATATGTGTAATTTTTTTTATCCGAAACAAAAACAAAATCCCTTAAGACTTCGTATAAATATTACATGTGATTTTTTTTAGATTTTCAAAGTTTTGTTTTCTTATTATTACTGCTACTAAAGTAGGGGAGAAAGAAGGCCAATGTGAGAAAAATTGGAGTATATTTAATTAAATTAAAAAATTGTGGCAATTTAAAGAATAATCAAATTTAACTTTTCTTTTTGTAGTTGTCCATTTTTGGCCACACGTATCAATCCCGTTATACCAATTGTTGGTGCTATTTTATACTTTTTTACCATGAGTTCCTTGCTACGTACGACCTTCACAGATCCTGGTGTTATACCACGTGCCTCATATGATGAGGCCGCCTACATAGAAAAACAAATTGGTAAGTTTTAAGCAAATATATATAAAAATATCTATAATTTTGTTTATATATTTATTGAAATTGAAACACCTACGTAGTTTTTATTTAAAATTTTCGTTTAAAGTTACCAGGTTAAATATTTTTAAAGTTTTTATTGTATTTCTTGCATAATAAATGAGAATTTTGTTCTATTTTACATTCTATTATATTTTTTGCAGAAGTGCCAAATTCTTTAAATAGTCCCACATATCGACCGCCACCACGTACAAAAGAAGTCCTTGTTAAAGGTCAAACTGTAAAACTGAAATATTGTTTCACTTGCAAAATTTTTAGGCCACCACGGGCATCACATTGTAGTTTGTGTGACAATTGTGTGGATCGCTTTGATCATCATTGTCCATGGGTAAGTTAAATTTACCTGTATACATTATTAATTTTACTTTAATGTTTTAAAATAATTAAATAATTGAATTGAACACCAAACAGAAATCGGTAAAACTTAGTATTATATTCGCATTACACATCTATTCCCCACATCTATAAAATTGAGTCTGTTAACTTTTTAATTATTAATTCAGTAAATAAATAAATAAATAAGTAATTAAACAAATATTTTTTCAATCCATTCTGTGCGATTTGAACAATTTTGGTAGATTTTTGTAAAGAAATTCATAAAAACTATATGTAATAAACAGATATCAAAACGATTATTATTATTTTTCGTAAAAAATATAAATTATTAATTTTAATTTTTACTCAATAAATAATTTTTATTTTGTCGTTTTATTTTTATTATTTTTGACTAAAAAATAATTCGTATTTTTAAAATGTACATACAATTTACTATTTTCATCAAAATATCAATATTTTATAGGAAAAAGTAGTGATCTCAAATCAGTGACCTTTTTCCACAGACAAATCAAAGCCCTTATTCAATATTAACACATATTTACTGAGATACACACGCGCTTTGCGATTTTCATCAAAATATAGATGAATTTTGATAGAGGCCATTTAATTTTAATCAAAATAACCCTTTTTTTAATAAAAAAAAAAACTAGTGCTCACAAACCGAGGTCCATTTTCCATTTTAACGCATATTTAACAAGATGCAGATCATTTGAATTTTTTTTTTTTTTTAAACTTCGATTTTTTTTAATAAAAAAATGGAAAAATTTGCTAGTGATTGCAAATCGTAGCCATTTTTCTCTTTTTAAATAGAGACCGAGAAAAAGTCCCTTTTTCAATTTTGACGCATATTTACCAAGATACACGCGATTTAAGATTTTCATCAAAATATTGTTTGAAAAAGTAGTGATCACAAATGGAGGCACATTTTCCATTTTAACGCATATTTGCCAAAGTACAGACCATTTAAGATTTTTCATCAAAATGTCGGCTAGTGATAATATATCAAAGCCCTTTTTCAATTTTATTGCATATTTACCGTGATACGGACGATTTAAGATTTTTCATCAAAATATCGATTTTTTATATAAAGAAGTATAATCACAAATCGAAGCCTTTTTTCAATTTTAAAACATATTTACCGAGATACACGCATTTTAAGATTTTCATCAATATATCGATTTTTTTAATACTAGTGATCACAAATCGAGGCCCATTTTCCATTTTAACGCATATTTAATAAGATACACACCAATTAAGTTTTTTTTTTCAAATATCGTTTTTTAAACTAGCGATTACAAATCGTATCCATAGAGACCATTTACAATTTTTCATCAAAATATCAATTTTTATGAAAATCTAGTGATCATAAACCAAAGCCTTTTTTCCATTTTAAGGCATATTTACCAAAACATGGACGATTTAAGATTTTTGATAAAAATTTTATCACAAATCGAAGCTTTTTTCTAAAAATATCGCTCTTTTGGTGTGAGGTTCTTTTTCCAATTAGATGCATACTTACCGAAATATGGATGATTTAATTCGTAAGGAAAAAACGAAAAACATAAAAAGTTAAAAAATTATTATGTAATTAGGATTAAGGTTAAAATGAACTATTGAAATGTTTACAACATTATATTAGGAATTTTATCACAACCATGGCGTATGAGTTACATCAATTTATTAAAATAAGCATACGCTCATATTAACAGAAATTTTATTATAGAAATTTATTTATTTTTATTATTAGTAATTAATTTCTAATGTAATCTCGACAACATTTCATTATATTAATTAAATCACTACATAAATCATCATAACTGTTCATTTATTTTGATTAATTAGTTGAAATACTGGGGATTAAATTAAATTAAATCTAATTTAAAATTCATGTAAGATTTGATTAATTTTCTTTTAAGATTGTTAAGGAAGTTTTTATTTTAATTGCCAACAACCTCCATCTTGGAAAAGGAAAAACTTCTTAATGAGCCAATAAGCACTCAAAAATAATAAACCTTTATTAATTATAATACTCACAAATCCAAACAACTTAATAAATTTTGTACAATAAATACGCTAGCCTATTTTACCTTTTCATAATCTTTATTATACACAGAACAAAGAATATTACATATTTTTCCATAATTCACACAAAGATATGAAAACAAGTAAAATAATATTCGAGTTGGTCGAAACTTTGATACCCTTTATAATAAAAAATGGTAAAATGCAATAAAACTTGAAGGTCGCAAAAATTGGAGTGAACCTTACGTGGGTGGTTGGTGGAAAGTGGAAAACTTAATTTTCATGATACAAAAGCGTAAATTTCGAATAACGCAACTTGTTACAAATGTAAACACAAACTCGTATTTTCAATCATTTCGTAATACGGGGCATAAAAAACTTTTGGGTCAATCCCGTGGGTGGTGTTGCTGTTACTACCGTTACTTAAAACATCTACATACATATATTTATAAATGAAAGTGTTACATCCTTTTAAATATTTGAATGAAAGTGCTTTTCATTGAGTCCACAATTAAGTAACGTTTTATCCACAGGTGTTTACGCCTTTAAGCCTCTGGTTAACATATAGCAACAACAATTTTTTTTTATTTATTCATTCATATACATCCGTTTATACACTCATAACACATACATATATTAATACATTCACACATACATACAGACGGAGAAATATAAACCGTTGTTATTCCCAATAACAGTTAATTGTTGAAAGGTAAATAATGAAAAAAATACAACAAACAAGAGGCAGAGAGAAAGTCAGAAAATAATAACAGTGTAAAGAAATAGCAACAACAATAACAAGAGGCAATAATTAAACATGAATAACAATAACATCATTATTCTTAACTCATCGTAAAGAGCAAAAAATAAGGGAAGAACAACATCATTATCATCATTGTTATCAACACCTTTGTGTGCGTGCGTCAATAAGTATATAACATAATTGCGCTAGCTTAAGAAATCACAATGGGTTGATTTTATAACATGTTACAATATTCACTTTTAGACTTGGGCACAAATTGGAGATGGCATATGGTGCAAATAGCAAAAGGTCGGTCGTAAAAAAATTAAATTTTTAACGAAAATAAGGATTTTAAAGAGTTTTGAACTGCTATGCTGCCTTTCTTTATATAAATCTATAACTGAATTCTGAGAAATTAAATTTAAAAAATTATATATAAAACTGATAATTATTACAAACAAAATTAATTAATTCTCACTTTTGACCCATATTACAGCTGCTATATTTGTTTATTTCTACTTCACAAATCCTAATTGTTGCAAATAAGCGCCTGATTATATTAACAACTTGGGTAAAGATGAAAAAAGGACGTGCACAAAAACATCAACACTAATAATAAATGAAAATAGCACAAACAACTTTAGACATCATTAAGGTTTTTCTTTTAAGAATAATTAGTTGTGTGAAAATACTGAAAAAAAATGCCAAAGCTGCTAAATGAACGAATGAATAAATTTTACATTAATAGTCACAGCAGCGCAACATGCCTTTTTTATTATAAAATGAAAACTTTTTATATTTTATTCTTTCATATACTTGATGTCTTTCTCATCTACATATTTTTCTATTTTGAATTGAAAAAATATATATAAATTCCTTAGAAATAAAATAATCGACCTTCAGAAAGTGTTAAAGTGAAAGTGTTGCGTTTGTATAGAAAAACAAAATTACAAAAAAAAAAAAAAAAAAAATAGTACAAAGGACAAGAAAAAATGGCAAACAAGACGTTCAACCTACATTGAATTGTAAACTGTGAAAGAAGAAAAAACGACTTTATGAAAATAAATAACATAAAAAAGAAATTAAAAAAAAAAAAATTAAATATACTATAAGTATATTGTGAGTGCTGTACCATAGAAACTAATGCATTTACAAATATAAATTCATTCATATCTACTCTTCTGCAGTATATAAAATGTCCTCTTATTTAAATCAGAGACGGGGGTAGTGATCTAAGATTTCCACTACCACTAAATATAGTGTTAACGAAATGATTTTATCTTATTGTTACTCATCGCTAAGCTTTTTTGTAGGAAATGTGTGCACTAAACTTAGATTTGTGATATTTGGAAATATTGACGTAATTCATATACAATTACTCCCCCAGAATGAAGGTTTAACATTTTTATATATTTATATAAAAAAGTATTATTAATGGCCGAATGATACATTCTGTTAATGCGACTTTGGTATGCTTTTAGTTCCACTAAACAAGAAATTATTTAGTGAAAAAAATATTTGCACTTTTTATAGCTTATAGGGAAAGCTATAAAATTAGCATACTACTCCCAACTCTGATTTAAATACGCATACTTATTAATATACATATGTTTGCATACATTCATATACAAATATATTTGTGCAATTTATAGGCTTACTTATATACTAGTCCTGTGATACTAAGTGGTAGTACAAAATTTATTCTTCTTTTTTATACGAAGTGATTTCGTTTTTAAGTTTATTTTTTAAATTCTTCATTTTTTTTTTCAATTGGTGCTACTTATATAAGAATATGTATGTATGCATTATATGAACTTTTCTCCTTTTCTCAGTGGAGTTGATTTTATTTTTCTGGATCAAAAAGAACACCTAATATTCTTATATGAATAATTATTATTACAATGTTATCTGAAATGTACAATAGATTATTTTTATGGAAAGAAAAACATCACAAATAATTCAGACTGTTCCAAATATATATCTTTTATGAAATTTCTAGGTTATAAATATTACACTTTCCAAAACTTAAAATGAATTTTCTGGAAATATTTATATGAATGTTTCTTAAATATTTGTAAATAAGATGCAATTATTCTTAATTCTTGTCACATCATTTACAAACGATCACCGATTGATAGCAAAAAGGTGTATTACTGAATTGCCCAGTCGGATTAGATCGACTATAACTTTTAATCTTGTTTGTGGTTAGTACAAAATTCTACTTGTTTAGTTACATTGCCAACATATGTGATTACACATATATAGAAATATAAAAGTATGTAAAACCCAAACTGCAGAAGAATCATAATGCATTTTCATATTTTATATGTTTGCTTAAAATAAACAACAAATGCACCCTTGCATAATTCTTCCAACATTTTCTATTAAAATTTTAACAAAAGAGACCCACTTTCAGTTAAAAAATGTCGCAATAATACAACATTCTTATCGCAAAAGAATCACATTCTGGAAAAAAAAAGATTTCACAATTTTAATTGTTTAACTAACATTATTCGGTTTACAGCTAGCAATCGAATTTGCTTATGAAAAAGTTTGACGATTTTAATAAAAACATCATAATTTTGTTGAAAACTTTTAAAATTTTTAATAACGAATTGATTAATCCATTATTCGAATATTTCGATTAATTAAACATAATTAATCGATTAATTAAAAATTTGAATAATTAAATTAGAATATTTCTTCCTTATTTTTGGTTTGATTGTTCAAAAATCAAATTAATTGATTAGTCAGAATTTTGATTAACAAAAATTTTGATTTAAACCATTAATTGATTAATCAACAAAGACTATGTGTTAATCGATTAATCGCACATTCCTAAACGTAGATACTTGAAATTTGTCGATTTGATTATTATATTTTTACTAATAAATATTATTTAACTTAAATAAATCATATTAAAATTTATTTTTTGTATTTTAATCTTCTTTCAGGTTGGTAATTGTGTGGGCAAACGTAATTATCGCTTCTTTTATTTGTTTCTAGTCTCTTTGGCTTTTTTAGCCGTATTCATATTTTCATGCTCCGTGACGCATTTAGTATTATGTAAGTATGCAAAAAAAAAAGAAGAATTCTTTTTATATAAACATAGATATCTTAATATAATTATTCGAGTAAACAATTTTGTCGTTTTTGTATTATTTTAGTAATGAAAACTGAACCGGAAGTATTTGAAGTTATAAAAAAAGCACCATTCACTGTGATTGTGGTATTTATATGTTTCTTTTCCATCTGGTCTGTGATCGGTTTAGCGGGATTTCATACTTATTTAACCACCAGTGATCAAACAACAAATGAAGATGTACATAATATCCTACATTTATTGAATTTATTTTCTTATTATTAAAACTATATTTTATCCTTTATTATTTAGCTCAAAGGTTCATTTTCTTCTAAAGGTGGTCAGCGTAATTTAAATCCATATTCCAGAGGGAATATTTGTCTAAATTGTTGTCATATATTATGTGGTCCCATGACACCCTCTCTAATAGATCGGTAAGTAGCATAGTAGCAATGACATAAATTATGTTCTTATTAAATTTTGAGGAAAATTAAAGGCGTGGCATTGCTACGGATGAATACATTTTACAAATGCAACAACATCCAAGTCCTCGACATCCTCTTAGTGATGTTATTAGTGCCACCCATGTGGGCAGCGGAGCCATGATTACCTCTCAACCTGTTATATCTGGAGCCGGCGGTGGCATTAGTATAGGTGGTTCCGATCTAAAATCTAGATATTACGATGAGGTAAGATTATTTTTCCGAGACTATCTATTTGCTTTTGCTTTCATAGATTTTTTTCTAATATATATTTCATTTAAATTTAAAAACTCTCGGTGTAATTTGATTGATTTGAAATTTTATTAGACTTAAGGCACTAGTTTTTTCTTTAACAAATTATTTCTAATAATGCACTTTGTTTATTCTTTTCTTGTTTATTTCTGGTTACAAAATGATCAAAACGAAATTAAAACCAAAAATAAATTAAAAACAAAAATACAAACTCACCACACTCATCAACTTCCACGCTACCAACTACTACTACAACAACAACTATTATATTTATGATTTTTGTTTTAAAACTTCATCCATCTGAAATCCAAAATAAACAATCAACCAACCAACAAACACTGCAAATCCAAAACACGATCCCTCTCACTGTATCAACTCAACATTCTTTATTCGCTACTCTATTCCACTATAAAATAAAATTAAATAAAATTCGATATGTGGATGTGACATGGATTTTGTTCGATTTTCAACAATAACCGTAATAATAACAAATTGAACAATCATTTGTTGAAAACGATACAAAATCGTTTAATATACATATAGTCCAATACCTCGTCATCGGCCATGGATGCAAGTGCTACGGCTGGCGGTGTTTACAGGCCGCGCAGTTATGACAATTTACAAAATGGTAAGTCACGTAAAAAACATCATCATAAAAAACAAAAACATCAACATCAAAAATGTTCACTACAAACACTTTTACCACCTGCTCATCAATTTACTAATAAATATCAAAAACAACAAGAGCTTCAGTTACACCCCGAACAAATGACAACAACACCAAGTGCATTGACCACACCCTCGTTAGTGCACTCGCCAGCAGCCTCGACGTATAGACTTAATCTAAAGCGTTCACTTCACTTACCCCTCTCACCGTCGTTCGATACACGCAACTCCCCATTACCGCTGTTGCATCATCACCATTGTCAGCTCCAGCAGCAGCAACATCAACCGACGGCCTCATTAGTGGGCTCGTCTACAGCTCTGCCTGCCATAACGCCTGTTTCGGCGACAGGCGTTTCTTTGCAACAACCAAAACGTCCTTCAACACTACAATTGCAAGCCTCAGCTGCACCTACAGCCAGTACTACAACACTGACGACCATGCAGACGGCTGGGCCCCAACAGCCGCCTGCTCCCGACTACAAATACTATTCGCCGCAACACAGTTCGAATAGTTCAAACATTTTCCTTAGCTATCCCTTCAATAAGGGTCGTGGTATGCGTCGTCAGTCCACCCAATCAGTAGACTCACAAAAGGTGACCATACCTGGCTACCAACCCCTGCCCATGCGTCCGCGTTACAAACATCAAGAAGTTTTGTTCGAACTGAAATCGCCGACGAACCGTTTGACTATTCGCGAATGTGACTTTGGTGGTGGCGGTGAACCATGCGATGACGATCAATCGATCAAAGACAGTCAAATATTTCGTGTTAGTAAACGAAATCTTTATATGAATCATCGATCGCCATGGAAAGAGCGTGATCGTTATTCAAATCTTTATGAATATTCATTCAATATTGATCTTAATTCAATTATAGAAGATGCAGCAGGTAGCGATTCGTCATAGTACGAAATTTATGCAATGCTATACTATTCTGGGTCTAATGAAAATAGTTCTTCTACATCTTCTATCTCTGTTGTTATTATTATTACTATTATTACAATTAATAAAATTAATGTTGTTTGTTGCCTTTGTTATAAATTTTAAATTTTAAATTAAAAATTAAAATCTAAAAGATGAATATTACGCAACTGCATCATTTAGTTGGTGTAAGACTAACATTGAGTCGCCATTTTTAAATAATACGAAAAGGAATACGAAATTTTAAGTGTTTACAAAATGGTGGTGGAAAGTACAACTTTAATTGTGCAAACAAATAAAAATAATGAAATTTATACGACTTTGTTAATTTTAAAATTAAATTATGATAACAAAAATAAAATTAAATTTTGATACAAAAACTAAATTATTTTACAATTAAAATAAATATGTTTAATGTTTAAAACCAAACTAACCCCATTTTGTTTCGGTGTATTCCTTTATATTGATTGTAGTCTAGTCCAAAATTGATGTTTTGAAACCGTATTTGTCTTATCCTAAATATTACGTCAGTATTGCTTGAATAAACTTAAAGATTATAGAATATTTGAAAACCATTCAAAAACTGCTGCTACTTGATGAATTCAATAGATTTGGTATTGTGATTAATTTATGAAATTGTTATTTTATGTCAAAATTTGTTCATTTCTATAAGGAATTGAATTCATTATTTAGCAGTGTGATGTATTTAACGACAGCTTTCAATATTACGAAAATATATTTCAATATTTTGATTTATTTTTTTGTTTCTTTTCTTGGAAAGCTTTCAAGTTCTAAATATTTATTTGATTGAACTTTCAAATGTATGTTTATAATGAAATCGATTTCTATATCTTGTTTTTTATTTACTTATTTAGTTTTTGATATTTTTTT
>JACGTJ010000231.1:53862-78035 GCA_014858695.1 Chrysomya rufifacies | reverse complement strand
TTCCGCCCACCTCCCATATAAGCCCAAATTAAATATGGAATTTCTTTGTTACATCATAACATGAATACCACATATGTATGCTCAAATGGATAAATGGGCGTGGTCCACCCACATTATGTTCGCTTCACCATTTATTTTATTTAACCTCTTTTGATGGTGGGTATCAAAGATTCAACCAAGTCGAATATAATCTTACTTGTTAAAATGTTGATTAGTTAGAACGTTTAATTTTATATACAATTAAAAAATAATTGTTTTTATTAATACTAAAAAAATCGATTAAAAATACATTTTCAACAAACCGGGATTTCCAGAAAGATCTCTCAGAAATTACAGGATTTTTTTGATTTTTTTAACAAATTTTTCAAAATTAATCTTAAATTCGGAAGATCTTACCAACAAAGTTAACAAACCGATGTTTATTTTCTTGTTACATTAAAGTTTAACGTATAAGCGTAGTATTTTTGGTTGAGTTGATATTCTTGTCAACCAAAATTATATAAAATTAAACAATTCTAAATCTCAATACTGATTGATGCCATCGATCTCGTTCAAAGGTTTTTCTCAAACATTCCTTCCAAATTTGTTTCCCAGTCTCTGCTATTCTGATAATCTCTAATTTCATTGTTTTCTTTTTTCTATTTTCTATTCTTTTTTCGTTTCTTTGTTTGTTTATTTTTTTATTATTAAAAGCCCCTGAATTAGTTGAACCCCTACTTGGAATTGAAGAACGTTCTCAAAGTTTTTGAATGAGGATTTGCAAAACATAAAGAAGTTATTGCAAGTAGTTAAATAATAAATTTAATAATAAAATCACATTTGTTTTCCAAAATTTTTATTTTTTAATTTTAATTTTAATTTACTTTGCGAACGTAAACAGAAAAAATAAATAAAAAAAAAATGTAATTAAAATTTCAATTTATTTGCCGCATACAACTTCATTATGATAAATGATATTTATTAGTAACTTTTAATTATTTAAATAGTTAGTAAATTATTTTGTAAACACAAATTCATTAAAATTCAAAATAAAACATTTTATTTATTTGTTTATTTATTTATTTATTTATAATAATAATGTTAAATCAATGAATTTGTGTGAGTTTATTTTTAATATTAAATTAATGATGCTTTCTATGAATTTTATTATTTTTATTTATAAAAAAAATTAATAAATTAATTTAATTATTATTTAAGATTAAAATTTGTGTTCATTTTACTTGCAGCTTTTTAATTTTAATTTAATTTAGTTAATTTAATTAATTTAATTGTTTCACACAAATAATTGGAATGCTAGTTTTATTTTTCCTTTTTGAATTGTGTAAATAATTTTCAAATTTCAAATAAATTCATACACTACCAGCATTTTGTAAAACCAAACGTTTTAAAGACGCATGGAATATTACAAATAAAGAAATAAAGAAAAAAAAAATGATAAATTTTTTCTTAATTAATTCATCTTCTTAAAAGTTAAGCGTTTTGATTTACAAAATGTTTCATTTTTATAAAATTTTCTAAGAAAAATAGTTTTTTTTTTACAACATAAAACTAATAAAATTTGTTCTTTTTTTCTCTTTTTTCATGTCCTCTAGGTAATTCCAATAGTTTAGCCCATTTGGTGGATAATGAGATACCATTGTCCCAAATGGATACACCGGCACATCAGCAATTTCAGAGCATTAATCAATCGCGACGTTTTAGACATCACAAACATAGAAGAGGTGATGGTAGTTCAGGCGATGAACTGGACGATGTAGAATTGGGTAACACCAATACCTTAGCCTTAAGCACTGAAACACTGGATGATGAGGAAGTTGTGGTGGTGGGTAATACAGAAGTGGTAGCCGCTGTGGCTGCCATAGCAGCTACAAATAAAGCTCGTGAACGTCATAATTTATCAGACAGTTATAATAACTTGTTTAATGGTGAGTTGGATACTTCTCAATCGAATGCCACCACACCTGCTACTTCGCCACTGTCAGAAATGCCTGCTCTCTCGGCAAGTGGTTCAAATTTATTGGCTGCTGCCATAATGGGTACACCTCTGGCAGATAATCTTCCCAAATCTATATCACAGACAGAAAATATGTATAGCAACATACCAAATGTTGCTGCAACATCTGGAAATGTTGCCAAAAATGATCAACAAGACTCAACAAATCTTCATGTGTATTCCAATTTAATCGATGAAAGACCACATCCACTAACACATTCAACCAGTTGCAACATCAACCCCACAACAACCCTCACATCCACCACCACCATCAATACAACTAGCTCCAACAATAATACAATTTCCTTTGCTACTCCCAGCAGTAAGTCTCTAGCTCATACATCGCAAGTAACATCCATAAGTAGTAATCCCTTAGACTTGCCGTCAACCTTACTGTGTGACGATTTGGATTTAGATGATCCTGTCACAGCCTCATTTGTAGCCCAACCAAAAACTAAATTTAATACAAGATCAAGATTTACCTCAAATGTACCGGACGTTCTACAAACACCCAACAAATCTGCAGCTTTGGGCTGCAACACTTCCACAACAGACAATGCCAAATTGAAAATGTCTACATCCAGCGAATTGAGTTCGAATCGTTTGCGTATGTTGCACGATACCACAATGATTGATACGGCACTAGATTTAGATAGTTTGGACGATGCAGCTTTAGCAAATACGACTCAAGCCTGTATAGTTAAGACACCATTAACGCCAACAGCCTCTCCACCCAATATCGGTTTTAAAGTTTAATTAAATATTTAAGTATATAAATATGTGCCACAGTACGGGTTACAAGGGTGTGGTGGTGAGTGAGTGTAGATTAGTAGACAATTAAAGTTGAAATTTTTGTATAAAAATATGTTTTGTGATGAAGTGAATTGTGACCACCGTTAATTGGTAAAATATACATATAAATGAATGATAGACGGATACGCGTAAATGGCAAAAAAACAACAAATTATTTATGTTAATTAGAAAATATATTCAGGAATTCGTATTTTTATTATTATTATTATTAAAATTATCATTAAATAGTTTTTTTTTTTTTATAAATTAATTATTAATCAAATTGTTTTTAATTTTATTTTGCATGTGTGTATTAAATCTAATTATTATTCATTATTTGTAAACCTTAAGTCTAGTTTTAAACAAGATCACTTTTAAATTTAGATAATTTTTGTTTTATTAAAACCAAGAGAGATTTTTAAACTTAAAATATTTGTTGTTATTTTTTATAATTTCTTTACTTTCTTAATTAAAACAAAGGATTAAAAAAAACCCTTTAATAATTAAACATTTCCCTAAACTATGGTTTTATGTTCCATTTGTAAAGGAAGCATTGTTCAAAAAAGTTTGAAACTGACTTGGAAGTTAAATAAGTTTAAAAGAAAATTTTATTATTGCATTCGCTTTTTCATTAAAATTCAACTTTTACTCAAATATTTTGTACTTTTTTATACTAATTATTAACTAAAATTTTAATAATTTTTATTTACTTCTTCTGCAAAATTCAGAACTTTATTAAGTAAACAGATTTCAATTTTACATTTAAATCTTAAAAATCACATTTTGTTTTGAAATCTCAACAAATATTAAGAAAATATTAATAATAAAAACGCTTTAGATATGTAAATTAAATAAGCAATATAAATGAATTTAAAACATTTGAAATTTTGTCTATTAAAATCATAAATTTCGCTTTAACAATTAAATTATATTTTAATATAAAAATAAATGCCTGAATTGCTTAAATGTTACAAATCAATAAGACTAGTTAAACAATTAAATAATTTTCATTAAAAAATACTAAAGACGTTAGAAATTATGAATTTTAAAATAAAACATAATTATAAAATAATATTCCAATAAAAAAAATCAACTATCACACGCCCCATTACACAACACAAAATCAATTGAATATTTATTTTTTTTTTTTAATAAATTGTTACATTAGATAAAAACTTAAAAAGTTTAAAGAAAAACAAACAAATGGAATATGTAATAATTATTCAAATTAAAACAATAACTTTATATTATTAAATAAGGGAAAAAAATAATTATTAAAGCAAATTAATGGAAGAAAATAAAAAGACAAACAAAACAATTGGAAAACCATGTTAACATTAAACGATGAAAATTATTTAGAAAACAATATACGAAACTTATTTAGATTATAATAAATATTTGTAGGTAAATAATTAAGTCATTTGTATATTTTGTATTTAAAAAGAAAACCACAACAACAACAACAAACAGCAAAGGATAATGGATAAAAACACAAAATTATTATGAACTTAAGCTAATTATAGTTTAAAAACAATGTTTTTAAATTAAAAAAACAAAAAAAAATAAAACAAATATGTTTAACATTACTTATTTTTTCATTAACTTAATAATAACGTTTAAAACCAGTAAACATAAAAAATTTTAAGTTTTTAGTTAAAATCATTTTTATACAAAGAACAAAAAAGCATTAAAAACAAATAACAAATAATACAAAAGAAAAAGTATTAAACAACAACAACAAAATAGAATAGAATGTACATTATTGCATAGAATCACACACGTACATACATATTCGCAATAATTAAATTAAATTCAAATGAAAATAATTTTTATTTGTACAAGAGGATTAAATTTAACAAAACGTAAATGAAAGAGGTAAATTAAAAACAAAAACAATAAATGGGCTAAATTAATAAACAATTTAAGTAAAAAAAAAACACATTTCATTATAAAATTAATACAGAAAAGAAATTATAATAATTCTAATTATAACAGAAAAAATTAAAACTAAAAATAAATTATGAAAATAATTAAGTGAAAATGTTGTGAATGAAAAAATAATAACAAATAAATAAATAAAAGATGAAATATGTATACATGTATATGAAGAAAACAATTAACAATTTACATGTCTTATTATTACTACACACAAAATATTTCTAAAGAAAAAAACGTAAGTATACAAATCACTATAATGAAACATAATAAACAATTTTTTTTACTTAAACAAAAAAATTAGTAAATATAGAAATTAATATTTTGCATACACACACCCTGTTTATCCACCGGGTGGTTTAAATACTTTTATCAGCCTAAAAGTATGCTCGTCTTTTAAAATAAAAAAATTCTCTTGCTATTTTTATGAGATTCTGTTAACCTGGTATTTTGAAGAAATTTTAAAATAAATTTTCAGCCACCGACTCACTGACAGACTGACTACCTACCTACCACACAAAAAAAGTGTATCTTAAAACAGAATTTTTGTGACAGCGTCAAAACCACACATACACATTCTTAATTAATAGGTATAAAAAATGTTTATGAAAAACCCAATTTCTTTTTAAATAAAATTACATTTATTTACAAAAAACAAATAAAAGGTTTAAGGTATATTATGTACAAATATATCAACATAAAAGTTTTCTTTTAAAATTTTAAATATATATTATATGTGTTTGTATATAAGTATAAAACAAAAAAGCATCTTAACAACTATTGAGCATTATACAAATAGTTTAAACAAATTATAAATATAAATAAAAAAATAATAATAACACACAAAATATATTTATAAACTACATGACTAAACAGACAACAATAATTATGATAATAATAGATAGTATTTTGTATATTATTATAATATATGTATAATAATATAGTAATAATTAAATGTATTTTATATTATTTATAATAATAATAATAATAATAATTATAGTTGATATTAGCACAAGAAATAATGGCGTTCAATTTAGTTATATAGCACAATAGTTTGTTTTAGTTTTAGTTGTAATTCCTTCATCTCGTTTATTTTCATTCGGGTTGAGCTTCTTCTAGATTCATGAAAACATTTCGCATTTGTTCCAAATCCGGCGGTGCGGTGTCTGGATTTCGTATCCATATATTGTAGGCCCGTTTATCGGTCAGTGTTAGGGGTTTAAAACACTTTGGATTAAGGGCCTCTTCTCCAGATATTTTTGAATTGTAGCGAGCATAGAGGAAGACACGATAACGCCAGTTATCAAAAGTCTAAAAAAAAATAATTGTGTTTTATTATATAATGTTTATTTATTGAAAGTTGGTAGGAATATAAAAAGTTCGTTGGAATATAAATTGCAACAATTATTCAAGTAGCAAACTTTATTGTAGAAACACATATAAATATACATATAATATTGGGTACAAGCAAGAAGAAATAAATTATACACATTAAATAAAAAACTATAAGTTTCCTAAAAACCGTAATAAATGGAAAAGAAATGCATTGTTAGAGTGAACAAACCGAGGAAGTTCAAAATAAAGAACAGCTGTTACGTTAACAAGCTAGAACGCTATAATCGACTATACCGAATCTAAATAACCTTCACTTAAAATCAAGTCTCTATCTTTTACAGCGGCTTTACAAATCCAAAACAAAAATTCAAGTGTCTGTTGTATGACTTTAATTTGATAAATAAAAACAATATTTATTAAGAATTTAAAGTTTTACTCGAAATAGAATTTTCAGTAAAACAATAAATTCTTTATCTTTTATAACGACTTCACAAATCCAAGACAAAGATTTAGTGTAATGTAATAAATAAATGAAAAAAATGTATGGGGTCTCAGATGAAAAATATAGAAATTACAAACGGAATGACAAACTTATATATACTCTAAGTAAAGGGTATACAAAAGTTACATATAAAATACTAGCCAAATGTAGAAGATTTTGAAACAGTATAGAAAATGTATTGAGTGAGAATGTAATCTATGAATTTCCATCGATACACAAATCTTATGGCCATAAAATTGTACTCACTTGCTTCCACTCAGCTACGTGTTTAACAGCACCTTGTGGTACTGAATTCAATATATCAGCCAGTTTAATCCAATAACGATTTAAAGCTGGATCATTGCGTCTATGTTCGTTTATAACAGGATGCTGTTCCAAAAAGTTTACATAAACCTCTTTTTGCTTTTTTGACATGCGTTCTTTACGTTCTTGATGAGTCAAATGGAAATAATTTAAAAATACAAAAGTTAACGCAAACTAAAACAGATAAAAAGATAAAAAAAATGGTTTCAATCAACTTACGTCTTAAGCTATTTGATGAGGATGACTCTTGCATTAGGGCATCTATGTGTGGCTGATGTTGTTGATGTTGCTGTTGTTGTAAATGCTGTTGCTGTTGTTGCATAAAGTATTCATGCATACGTTCTAAATGCAATTCTTGTTCTTGTAATTCTCTTTCCATATATGAAGTTTCCTCATCGGTATCAGGATTATTGTGCAAATTTAAAGCAGACGTTGATGAGCTTAATGATAAGGCCGTCGTTGTGGCTTGGGCAGTTTGTGTTTCATGTAAACCAGACGACGGATGGTGTTGTTGCTGTGAAGTTTGTTGTTGATGATGCAACAATTGTTGCTGTTGGTGTTCTGATTGAAGCTGTTGTTGTTGCTGCTGTTGATGTTGGTGTAGAGCAGTTGTGTGAGTTTCTGGAGGCGGTGATGATACTTCATCGTAATCTATTTTAGGTTCAATTTCAATTTGTTCAGTTTCCGTTGAATTGTTGTTGTCTACTGACATTGTACTTGAAGGCGGCAGTGTATTTACATTGGTAATGCGTATTTTTAAAGGAGGTGGCTCATCATTATTTTGTGAATGTTGTGAATTGGAAGCGCTGCTCGTTTGTTGTGGATATTGCAGTTGATGTTGTTGTTGGTGTAGTTTTTGTAATTGTTGTTGCTGTGATTGTTGTTGTCCATTATTGGCAGTGTTAGTTGCTGTAGTTTTTGAAGGTTCATGTAAATCTAAAGCTTGTTTCTGAGTAGAACCACACCGGCAGGAAAAACAATTTGATATTAAAGTGTGATAGTTGTCTTTACAAGGATCAAAAACTGAAATATCAATTAAATCGTAAATCCAATTAGTATAATTGAAAAAAAAAAATAGTTTTCTATCCAAAAACTAAAAATTGCAAATATTCGTTCTTAATATCTTTATACAAATAACGTTTTTATTTGAAATAAATTTCTGTACAGAGATCTCTCCTAAAATTCAATGATAATCTAATTAATTAATAAATTATTTAAGTACAATAAAATTGCATTTTATTTATGTACAATTTTACATATTTATTTCACTTTAACTAACAAAGTGCTTAATTAAAAAGTAGATCTATAAAGTAATTTATAAAAATATGACTTTTTTCTTCTTCTGTTTTTAAACAATTGGGTTTTGCAAGCGTTTCAACGTAAACGCTTTAAAAGTTAGGCGAACTTATAGTTCATTTAAAGATTTATTATAACATAATCAGTAATCGTAATCAGGCTGGGATTCATCGAGGCTAGGAAACATTTCCATTTTTTCAAAATCCTGAGGTGCAGTACTTTTATGGCTAGTCCACATAGCGTAAGCTCGTTGATCGGTGGGTGTTAATGGTTTATAGTTTTTGGGGTTTTGGGCGGCAGCACCGGCTAATTTCGAATTATAACGAGTGTACATAAACACACGATAACGCCAAGCATCAAAGGTCTGTAAATAAAACAAATGTATTAATATTTTTACTTAATGTACATGTCAAATTTAACTATAGTTACTTGTTTCCATTCCTCCACATTTTTAACGGCACCCTGGGGTACGCTATTCAATAAATTGGCCAATTTATTCCATAGAGGTTCGAGTACAACATCGTTACGACGTTGGGTTAACATGCAAGGATTGTCTTCAAAAAATTTTACATACAATTCTTTTTGGTCCTTGGACATTCGTTCCCCGCGTCCTAGAAAAAGAAAACCATTAACAATTAATTATATGTGGACCTGTTAATCAATAGATTAAATTTAAGTGACCCACTTCGAAAGCGATTCATCATAGAAGGTGAATATTGTGACTGAGAGGTGGGTGTAGAATGTTGTATATTTGCTACCGCTGGTTGTTGCATTACTGCGATTGTCTGATTTAGTTGCGTAGGAGGCGGTGGGGAAGCTGCCGATATTGAGGTATTATTTTGTGGTGCAATCATACTATGATGAGTGTAATTTGTAACAAAATGTTGCGGTAATTGTTGATGATGTAGTGCTGTTTGCTGTGGTTGTTGTTGCGATTGTTGTTGCGATTGTTGCTGCTGATGTTGATGAGGATGTTGGACCTGCTGCTGTTGATGTTGTTCATGTTGTTGTTGTTGATGTTGTTCATGTTGCTGCTGCTGTTGTTGATGCTGCTCTTGTTGCTGATGATGTTGTTGTTGCTGCTGCTGGTGATGTTGCAGTTGTTGTTGCATAACATCTTGTTGATGACGTTCATAACGCAAATCTCTTGATTCCATCATTTCAGCTTCCTCCTGTTCGGCCTTGGGAATTATATCCATAGGATCTATTGATTGCGTTAAAGATTCTGGAGTATTTTCATTATACACCTGTGATACTCGTATCTTGTGAGCCGTTTCCAAATTACTCGAATGTTCCGAGTGATTTTCAACCACATCCAGGGGAGATCGTGTTCTACTCATTATTGCTCCCACACTATTGTTATTCGCATACATTTGTTGCATTTGCGTTGCTGTCAACGGCGAATCAATATTCGATGTTGACTCATTCGATTTCTGTGGCAAAGGTACAATAAGTTTTTGCGAGCATGATGGTTCATAGTTGAGTTGCTCCTTAAGCATGGTCTCATCGTTACCTGTAAGAAAAAGCATTTTAAAATGTTGCGTTTTAATAGACAATATAAACTTCTAGACTTACAAGCAATAATTAAACAGGATGGACGTACTTAAACAAAACATCGAACTATTTATTGTTTTTTATTATTAGTTTGTACAAGTCCTTTGATGATTTATTACTGATTATTATTATTTTATTTATTTATTCGTTTATTTATTTATTATTTTTTTTTAATGAAACACAATTTATTTTTACTTTATTCTAAAGTAATTGTATTTTTTTTAACACACTTTTAAAATGAGTAGAAAATAAATGCACAAAGTATCTCGCAAGATAATCATAACAAACATATAATTTATTTATTACTATTTTTTGTCCTTTTGTTTTATATAATTCTTAATATAACATATGGGTAAACCATGGGAAAGTTAACTAAAATAATTGCAAGTTATTTAAAATAATTTCTCAAAATCTTAAAAAAAAAAAATAACTTAATAAGAAAATGTAAAAATATGCATTTTGGAAAAATTAATTTGCCACTGAACACCAAGTATTTCTGGAAAAGGCAAAGAAAAGCTTAATAAGAACACCATGTAAACTTTAAGTATAAAAAATTATATTTAAAATCAGATACGATTTTTAAGATTTCTCTTCTAAACGCCAAATTAAAGCATAAAAACATTTTTATACTCAAATTAGAAATATGCTAAAATTTTTTTAAATATTCTTATTAGCGTATGGAATTTATTTCAATATGTATTTAGACCTAAAAAATAAATAATAGTATTAATACATTAAACATTAACTGGAACTTCTGCTAAGTATAATATTAATTTATGGTTTTTGAATAAATTTGAACTATATGTAAACTTATAAAAAAAATTATTTAACGTAATTTAAATATAGGAAAGAATCCAAGAGAATTTGATTTCCCCCAAATATTTTCTTCATCCTTTTAAACCATTATTTGAACAGAAACGAATAATTTTGTTCAATATGATCAATTACACTCAAATTTAATAAAAAATATATATATTTGAGATATTATTTACATATGTATGTATGTATGTATTTGCATATTGGAAATTTAAAAATATTTTATTTTGAATCTAATTATAGAGAGTAAATACACAAGATTTACCGGCTTCAAAAACGTGTTTATTATAAAATCTGAATTTATTTTTAAACACAAAAAATAATAATTGTTATTATTATAAACAAACATTTTATTAGAATTAATATTTATTTGGAGAATAAAACTTACCCTGTCCAATTTCTATAACGAAATTAGTTAAATCGTGACGTTGTGCTAAATACTGCAACAGTAGTTCATCGGGTATATTGAAACCAATCTTTTTGTTGCGAAACTCAAAATTGTAAATACCAAAAGCAGCACGTACTGTAAACAACAATAACAACAACAATCAAAAAAGAAGAAAACAATTTTGTTTTTAAATAATAGTTTTAAGTAAGAAAGAAACAAGTATAACAAAATAAAAACATCAACAGTTTATTCTAAATGTATGAAAATACAAAAATAAATAAAAACAAGTTCACAATAACTAAAAATGGCAACAAGAACAACAACAACACAATAAACAAAATTAAAAACAATAATGATAATACACAAGTCACACACATGTTGTGACGTGTGTTTGTGAGCCTGTCTGTATGTGATGATGTTTACGATAGACAACGAACGAATATGGACAGACGAAGAACATGTTATAATATATTAAAAGAGTAAGAATTAGAAAACAACAAAAATAAAAAAGAATTTCAAAAAAATATATATAGACATAGAGAAGTATAAATAAATGTATGAAAGATAGCAAGCAACAGCAGTATTAGTATTTGTAGTAGAGGTAACACTAATATAGAAGCTTAAAAATAAAAAGTTAAAAATAGAAGCAAAAAACAACACACTCAAGCAATAATAAACTTCGACAGACCAAAGAAATACAAAAATAATAAAAACGCGGGTAAAACACTGAAACAACACACACTCAATGTTGTCAATACATTTAAACTTTTTTAAACGTTCAAACTTTTTCAAAATATTTATTTCGAATGTATGCAATAGCTTGAGTTGTAGAAAGTTTGTTTTTAATCGCTGTTAATAGAAAATTTTCACTCAAATCAGACCGGAATAGCGTATATTTGCTAAAGCGCTATGCTATACCAAAATCCAATAAAATTTTAAATTTGTAATTTAAACTATATGCATAGATTACATAGATATGTATGTATTAGATGTGGAATTGATTACGAGTCTCATTAATTCGAATACCTCATTTTTACCCTCTAATACTGAATTATCTTTTACAGCATGGCGCGGAATTACAAATATAAAGTTAATAATTTAACAGTAAGAAGTATTTTACAGGAATTATGTTAAGAAAGCATAATGTGTAATTCGGATTTTAGTCTGCAACGTTATTTTTTAATAATAAAAAAAACTGAAAATAAACTTTGATTTTATTTTCATGTATGTAATAGAGTATTTTATAATCAACATCACAGTTAATTTTTAAAGGCCGGCTACTCGAAAAATCTTTTGTTAATATATAAAAAATATGATTATTATTATTTGTTTGTTGTATTTGCTTTTCAATCACTAAATAAATGTTCTAATTATACTCATAAGAGAAAATAGCCAAAGTGAAACACTGATTTTTGATTATTTTGAAAATATCGCTTTTATTATAAGTTAACAAAATCATTTGGCAGCACCGGACACGAATAAACTAAAATATAAAACAACAAAACTACTAAAGAACAGGAGGACGTACGGACGGACGGACAGAAATACAAATACATTGAAATAGAGCCAACATGAAGACAGTAGAAATTAATAGCACTGTATACACACTTGAATTGCCCAAGTCTAAAGAAAAAATAATATGGGGCATGGTGTAAAAAATACTTTTTATTGGATGGATGGATTGGATGGCTGGTTGGATAGATGGATGGTGTATAAATTACTATGATAAGGAAAGGCGAAGTGCGACGACAAACGAGACAAACAGGAAAACATTTGCAAATGTATAGAAGTTATTTAATTTTACGATGCAATTTCAATTAATAGAATTTAAATGAAATTACAAATTCCATCAACTCACCGACATTTTTTAAATCCCAAATACTTAGATCTCGATTCTCTTCGGGGACTCCAATCATTAATAATTTTTTGGTATCTCGAAATTGAAATGGTAAAATAATGCCCGAACGTAATACCATTTTTATTGCAACTATTTTTTTTTTCTTATTTCGTTTTTCCTCTTTTTTCTTCAGTGGGGAAAAATTGAATTATTCTATTTTAATTTTCTTAAATTCACAAATCACACTCAAAATAAAATCATATAAAAATAAACAACTTGAAACTACAACAACACTTATTTAATTTAATTTTGAATTGATTCCTATTTAATTAAATTATTTAGATTTTTAATACGAATTTTTTTGAAATATTTTTTGTACACCTTCATTTAACTTGTTAACTTGTCAAAATGAAAAATTCTTCTAATCTTTATTTTAATAATATTTTCGTCGTTTTATTATTTATTCGATTTCTTATCTCTTATTCTCTCACTCTCATTTACGTGTTTCGTATGTAGTGGTGCGTTATGTGCATAGGGACGTATGTTTGTATGTATGGATGAAATAAAATGCTAATAGAATGAAGGAATTATTAAAATAGTAGAATAAGAGAAAAGTAAATTTTTTTTTTAAATTTCTTTAGGTTTGTTGTTATTTGTTTGCACAGCTAGGAAACATATGGGCTTTGCCAATGCTATTGGTGTTGTTGTTGGTGTACACAATTTTATGTTTTTGTTTACGAATAATAGGTCAAAAGAGATGTACAAACAAAACAATAATAGTAGTAAAGTTGTATTTTTACTTATTGGAATATGTACAGAAACAATGTGTAGTTTTTTTTTTGTGCAAAAAATATATTTAATTCAATTTTTTCTTTTTGTTCATTTTCAAAAAAACATTTGTTTTATTAAAAATACCAAAATAGCATTGTAAGTCAGTAAGCAAAGAAATTAAACATATTTAATTTATTTCTATTTATTTAAATAGGAAAGTTACATACGTGTACATTTTAAGAATTCAGATTATTTAAATTCCGTTGCAAGTTTAATGCCACAGATTTATATAATTTTAAAAATACTTAAATTTACAGATTTACAGCAATTCCTTTGATTACAACTTCACTAAAGTTTAATTACTTGGCTCTTTCACATTGTCTTACAACTTCCCAGTTATCACTGTATAATTTTGGATTTTGTAGTTTAAGCAATGACAACATAAGTTCAGTTTTCAACACTGGCGAAGAAATGAAGCCTTTAACAATACGATGTTTAATTTGGCTCATTGGAAATGCATCTAATTTTGCGTTCTGCCAAAAATTATTCAAGGTAAGTATAAAATTCATTATGAAATTTAAAGCATTTTCATTAAGACAGCCTACGATTTTTATGCTTTCTTTTCCATTTTGCTCCGTCGAATAGACCAATGCTGGTATCATTTGTACGTAACATTTCCTTATTAAGAGTTTCCAATAAACGTTTCTCTATTATAAACCATTTGTCATTGCAAATTCTCCAGTCTTGATGACTGCGGTCAATAATAACAACCTGCAAATGCGGAAGACTTGAAAGGTTATGTAATGGTTTAAGCCATTTAAGTTTTGAGTAATCATGATTTTGTTTGTTAATAGTATCATTTGCATTTCCATTGATTAAACGTTCATTTTAATTGAATTCGTTAAATCAGTTAAACCTTACAATTGAGTTATTTCATTTTTATCCCTAGATCTTAATTTTCTAGCTCCAAAGTTGTTGTTTGTTATTTTATTCTTCGATTTAGGTTTGCGAGCTAAACTTTTTTTGAATTCTTCAAATGTAATGGCGGTGCAAAATAGGAACACTTATTGACAGGTTGTCACACGAAGGCCTCAGTAGAATCGTGACCTATGATCATGGCCTTGATAAAAATATATGGATCTTCAGTATCTTGAGTTTAATGGTTCTCCTCCAGTTTATTACTGGTTTGTTTAAATGGTCTTCACCAATCCAAACAGTAAATTAAAAACACGCAGTTGATACAAGACCACACATAGCTTTTACAGTTATGCGTGCTAATATATCGTACCGGTGTGAACGAGACGCAAGATTCTCGAAGACCAAACAAGACAAACGCGGCCGGTTGTATTTAAAAAATAATTACGACAAACTGAGACATGTTCTTCAACCCAGAGCTACCTTACTCCAACTTTATCTTTTTCGTTTCTTATTTTTCGTAAGTGAACTGGAGCTACTAACACTATCAGGTAAAATATTTTTTCATTATATATTGTATCGTTAGCTAATTTATTTTCGTGTTCATTTTTTACAATAATTCAGATGTCATCTTTATATAGTTCTCCTACAGCTATACATTGTTCATCTCCACTATCATCACTTATTTCAATGATATGTTTAACATCTTCAATTTCTAAGTCTCTGGATATTTTCTGCACTTTATCAAGGTAAAAGAATTAAGCTTTAGTTAAGACGCAATTTAAAATTATTTTTATTTTTACCTACCATTAGATCCTTTGAATTTTTTAAATAAAAAAATGTTTTATTTTATGAAACCAATGATTTACTTTTGTATTTGTTTTTTTCTTTTTTTTTAAAATTTTGTAAAAATTAAATTTTTTTTTTTTTGTAAAATTTAAAAATATAGTAAAGAGAACAAAAGCCAGCAAAAACCAAAAAATATATAAATAAATATATTTTTTTCACTTATTACAATTAGGGATGACAGACCTATTGTAAACAACTATCGATAACAATGTTATTATTCGAATGGTGCTGCCGTTGTGCTAAATTTTTTAATTAATATTTTGCACTGAAAGTTATGAAAGTAAAGAGAAAAATATAAAAAAATAAACACATTTTTAATAAACTGTAATTAACTGATATTGAATTATACTTGTTGTAGAAAACTTTATTTAAAACAATAAAAAATACATTTATTGTTTTACTTTCAGTTTATAAAGTTCTTTAAAAAATCACCTTAAAGCTTTTTAATTCCACAAACGCATTCTTATTGCGATATTTTGCGTTTTATAATTTTGGTAACAGAAACAAGAAAAAATGTTTTTATCTATTAGTCAATCTTTTTATTGAAAAAATTAATATTGTTTTCAAAATTTTAATATAAATTTTTTCAAGCGCTGGCGAATTTTATCTCATGGTTCCAATTGTTTTCTATCGGGACATCCTGTTGTTCATACGACTTCCACATATTTCTCTTTATAATGTATAATAAAAAAAGAAGTCTCAATAAAGTCAACTTTAACTTAAAAAAACTTTAAATTCTGATTCAAAAGATGGTACGATTAGATTTTATAAAATTTTGTCCTGTGTTTTGGTAAAAATTATCGGGACGTTAGCTATAAATTATAGTAATAAATTATATATTGGAGTATGGAATATATTGTTGCTGCTATTTATATATATCATACAGTGTATAAAAGTATGTATAAGATTTCTAAAACATTGATACAAACCTATAACATTAACATAAACATTTAAATATTATTAACAAAAATATACAGAATTTTTACATTTATTTACGAAATTATTTCATCTTATAGAAATTTAATTAATTTTATTAAATACATTACAAAATATATAGGTATGTATTTATGTTATGTATTCAATCGGATTTTGTATGTTATATAATGGTATTAATTGATAATATTACATAGTTTTTGTTTTTTATTATTATTATATTATAGGCAATAAACAATGAAGTTCAATTCAGTAGAAAAAATATATAATTAAAAATAATTTATAACTAACTACATTTACCGCAAAGCACTTTAAATTTAAAAATCAATTCCGAAAAACATTTACATTTTAACGTATTTTAGCTTCTTCAGAAAACTTTAATTTAAAATAAAATTACGGTAAATAAAGCAGAATAAAAATAAAATGTGCGTCTTTTAGAAATTATAGCATAATTTTAGGCAAAGTACACATTAGGCGTGATGTTTTTAAAATTAGTTTATATTAAATAAATTATTAATTCAACAAGTGTTATCAATAGTAAAGAGAATATTAAATTGAAGTAAAAATTGTATAAAAATTATATATTTAATAAATATTTAACAAATAAAAGTATTGAAAATTTAATGTTGAAAAACGAATAAATTAATAGAAACAAAAAATAAATATTGGGAAAAAAGAAATTAATTTTTTGAGCAAAAATTCAGAAAGAAACTTGCAAATTTATTGCAATGCTAACTTTTATTCTGTATTTAAAAATTTTATGTTTGTAAAATAAAATATTATTTTTTTTTTCTTTCTACAAAATTTTTTTATAGATATATAATAAATTTATTTCGTATTTAATTGAAAATAAACAACTTTAGAAGCTGTTTACACAGTATTTTTAAATCATATTTTTTTCATATATACTTTTTACTTTAAACATTCTAAGCGTTATCTAAAAGGTTGTATATATAAATGTGTGATTTTGTATGTTTCAATATTCGATGGCCCAATCTAAAAAAAAAAACTATCTATCGTCGATAACGTCCCAAGTATGCCTTGCAATTGGGGCATGTGTGATGTACATCCATACAGTCATCAATACAACAAGGAATCAGACAGCAACCCAACCAACAGCTAAAATAAAATGAAAATTCATATTAAATATTTCCAGATTATTGACATTCATTCCTTCTATAACTTACCCCAATAATGCAATTACAAAACCCGATAAATATGCAATCATTCCCGGTTCAGTACGTGTTGTCGTTTCGATTTCAGCATGACACGATGGGCAGATCATATGTGTGGCCGTACGTCCAATCGGCACAACAGTAGTAACAATATGTGCATTTGTGGACGCGGCAGCATGTGTAGGTGGTGCGACAGGCGTAAATGGACCAACAGGCTTAACACCACCAACTGCTTCCTGGTAAGACGGTGGAGCCGAGGGTGGTGGGACATAAGTGTACTGTGGTGGCGTGGGACCAGTTGCTTTGCTCATTGTGCTGCTTTAAGCTTTTTCTCGTTAAGTTTCAATTTACTCTAAAATTATTTATGTTATATTAAAGTTGAGTTTTTGCTTTTCTTTTACGTTGCTGCAATTGTGGTTTATACTTAGATTTATTTTTCTATTATTAAAACGTTATATCCTTATGCGAGTTAAGTGTTTGTGCAACGTTGCGTATGGAATATATTGTTGCTGATATTTATATAGTTGTGTTGTATGTATGTGTGTGCTAAAAAAATAGGCAAAATGCAATATTTTTTATATTATAGTCCTTTTACTTTATGCCTGCAAAAAAAAAGATAATATTCAGAGATAGGTTAAATTAATGAAAATGTGAATTTTTAATTAAAAAAATATATATTTGCACATTAGAGCGTCCCGTAATATTAAATTTTTTCAATGTGTTGATTTAGTAATTTTGGAAAAACAAAAGTTATATGTTGTCACAAAAAGTTCAAAAGTATGACTATCGATCTCATTTAGCAATTGACAGTTAAAAAATGCATTATATTGGACACCCTAAAGTACAAATATGCATGGCTTAATTGGTATTTAAATGAAATATTAGTAGTATACAATTCCTGATATTTTTTATATCATTAAGATTTATCCTTTAAATTAAAATGCTTAACTTAATCTTAAAAATGGCGTTTAACCTACATGTCATATTTCATTTATTTATATTTGGTGGTAATGAATGTAAAACTTTATTAAAAAAAAATTAATAGTTTTCTGGATGCAGAATATTTTCTTTTTATTATAGATTTCTTTATTACTCTTGTGATAAATTTAACGTTACTTTTCTTTTAAATTTAATTATATCAAACGAATATAAACATCAATAGAATAAAGAAATTGAGCTGATATCTTTAATGATTTTAAATTTTTTCAGCTCTACAGAAAACTTAAAAAAAGTAATCTTAAAAAAAAATAAGGTGACAAAATGATATATGGGCGGTTGTTTTTTTTATTTCTACACAATATTTATCATGCAAAAGTAAAAAAAATTGTAATTCAAGCTAATATGTAGGTTGAAATACCTTTCAGTTGTATACAAAAATATCTACAATCATTTGCAACCAACATAGAACGTCAATGTAATAGAAAACTTTTAATGAAAACGGAAGTATCAAGTCATGTTTCCATTATATCTCTTTATTTCGTTACTACTTTTTGTTCATATTATTTAAATTTTTGAAATACAAAGTATATAAAGTAACAACTCAGAGCTGGAAGATCATCATTAAAATAGGTGTAAAACACTACAAATTTTTAACTAAATAGAGTTGTTAGCTCTAAATATTTAATTGTAATTAGTAAGAATTAATGTTCAACAAGTCCTGAAAGTAATATATATGAATCAATACTGTTTTGCAAATATTTAGGGATTTTGCCAATCCTGATATAACTACGTGGTTTCTTAAAAGTTATAAACTTAAATATAAAGAAGAATATGAAAATAATAGTTATCGTAAAAAATACCTGAATAGGAGTATATCTAACAACAAAAACTAAAAAAGCAAGTAAACATTTTACATTCGGCTTGGCCGAACTTTAGTACCCACCATCAAAATATATTAGATTATATTTAAAAGATGAGTCCTGCTATAATAACACTATAAATGGAATAAAAGAAACGATTTTAATTAGTCTATTTAAAAATTTTCCAAGTTTCTTCCTACGTTTACCTCCATTCATTTCATGTTTGTGAAATATTATATCTTAGACGAATTATATCTTAGACATGTTACAAACAGAATGTCAAACTCAATATACCACCCATAATTTTTTGATGGTGGATACAAAAACTTTGAATTTTTTTTACTAGTGCTGTCATGACTAATCTAATAAATGTATATTTTACTTTCGCAAACATTTTGCGACTTCTTGTTCTATATAAATAACATTGCGTAAAATTATGTTATTTATATAGAAAACACTGGTATTCGTAGTCAACCAAAATTTTTCTTCGCTTTAAAATTCCAAAAAAAAAAATTAAAGCAAAAAAAGTTATTTTTTGATCAGATTTTATGATTCTTAATTATTTATTTATTTTTTCAAATATCAAAAAACAAAAAACTTAACGCTGACAGTTAAAATATATTTGAAACGAAAGAATTCCTATAAAAATCCATATAAAAAAAAGAAATACAAATCTGAAAAATACTTATTTTTGACCTGGTAAAATTCTAAATCGATCTAGCGATGGTCTTCCATCTGTCCGTTGAAAGCACGACAAAAAACGCATAGGATACATAATCGAATTGGATACAAATACATATTTCTCTTATATAAAGTTTGTTTGGCATTGGAAATGAACCTTATTAGTGAAGTCATTGACAGAAATCTCACAAAAATGGGCCATGTTGGAACATTCTATTGCTTAACATGCCATAAACATATTTAAATATATGGAATATATTTATCATTTCTTATATCTAACTTCATTTCTGCGAATATTTTGATTTTGTGTAAATAGAACGTGGACGTGGTATCTGGCTACTAGTTTTCTACGTTACATAGAACCTGTTGATGGTGGGTAACATAGAATCCAGCCAGTGGAATATAAATCATATTCATTTTTTTTAATTGTGTTTATACACAAAATCGTATATGCATCTCCAATATTATATTCAATACAAATTTTATTTAGAGGCTTGAAATTTCTTTTTAAAATAAAATATTTATTTCCGAAAATTTGTGATTAGGGCCCAGTGTGATAGAAACAATAACTGCAGTCAGTGTTAACATTGTACCATTATTGGTGTCCGTTAAGAAATACTTATATATTGAAACATAAGGACATAGTATGTATGTATATTTGTACACATTTTAGCGATATCTGCATTACAATGACACTCTCTTACAAGTACCGACTAGTGTAAATGCTTTCAGAGAAAGTTAAATATCTACTTTTGTAGTTTCAAATTGTACTGAATAGATTTTAGGGAATACGAAAAATATTAGTTGCATATGAAAAAATAAAACTAAATACAAATAGTATTTTTTGCTGAAGTAGTCACTTCAAATGATTTGTATAATATTTTTTATTTTGTACGAACGCATAAATTTTTCTATTTGAGTATGGTATACTACGAACAATTTTTGATAATATATTCAATTCGTAAATGGGGAAACCGTTGCATATAAAAGAGTAGCATTAATAACTAACTAATTCATTAACCCACAACATGTGAAGCGTGTGAGGTTAGAATATTAAATTTTGAATCCGAACCCTTGGGTTTCGGATTTTTTTTTGACAACCCATGTAACTTTGTAACAAATAATTATATATAAAAATTACATTTGTGACTCATATACTTTCAGTACTTATTGGGAATTCAGAAATATAAGGAAAAAATCGGACTATATTTTTTGTATATTTTTCGAGTTTCATATACTTAAAAAAATCTATTAAAAATAAGATTCCTTAAAAGCGTTTGACGTTCTATTTATGTTTTCAATAAACAAGATAAACTCATGCAAATAACACAATTCAATTTTATATTGGCTAAAATCTTAAATAAACATGTTGAACGCGTTTAGTTGACCATACAAAAATAGAATTTCCCATAAAAAAAAAAAATTTTTTATCGAAATGTTTTGTTTTTTCCTTATGTTTATATATGTATGTATGTATATTCATATATATACAATGACTGACTACATATACACGTATTTAAGTTGAAAAATCTATCTATATGAACATCAATAATAAATATATATGTATGGATGTGTATATCTATCTAATTTATACATTTTCCACTCGTGGCCATCTGACGGATGCTTTTAGCTATTAGACTTTAGTACATTCAACACTTTCGCATGATGAGTCATTTAAATATATTTTAACGTAACAAATAGTCCGTCCACTTTCATATTTAAAACGAGATGGCTGGTTGAAAATGGTTTTAAATAATAAAAAAAAACTTTGACTTTTTAGTGCATAAACCTCTTATAGTTTATAGAACTCAAGGATTTTTATATATTTTCATATATCGAGAAATTGAATTATTGTACAAATTGATATTTTAAAGTTGTTCAATGATTTGTTGTTGAAAAAAACATATAATAATAATAAAAATAAATTAGTAAAATCATTTTCCAAAAGTATCTTAAGAATTGTATCAATATAACTTATAAATTTTATTCATAGAGGAACAAAATTCTGTGGAAATAAATTTTATTAAAATCTGTGTAGAAAAACTGTATTGTATGTTTTTCTAAAGAGATATTTTGATGATTAAATATAAATTTTTTTTACTATTTACATGTAATGTAAACAGTTGAATTAAATTTGTCACGCAAACATGCCAATTGTTGTCAATTTCGCCAAATGTTGCAAAACACAATAACATTTAAATTGTTTGATAACTTTTAAAATACATAAAAAACAATCACAAACATTTTCAAATAAAAAATCTTATCATTTCAGAGCAAAAAATGACATCATTAATATAGAAATTAATTAAAAGAAAAAATATGTTAACCAATAAACAAAAGTGAGGAGCATTTTTATAAAAACAAGAAAAACACATACATATGAAAACAAGTAAGAGTGCTATAGGTGGTCAAGAACCGATTATATGATACTCTACACCATGTAAGGGCAAAATATTATTATTTAAAATTCACCGATTCAAGTGAAATCGGTTATATACACTAAATTTAAATTCTGGGAGGACATTCGTATGGAAGCTAGATGAAGTAATGGACCGATTGGAATGAAATTCGAAACATATATTTAGAGAAGTTAAGTTATAGGCATTATTCTCTATTCCAGGAAGATTGGGGGCTATGAGAAATAATGGACCAAATTCAATAGGCTTCGTGTTTGGACCAAAATAATTACCTGTATTTTGCGCAAATGGTTTACATAGACAGCCAGCCGATCGTACAGTGATAGTAATCAGAAAGGTATATTTAAAGGTGGATATTTCGGTAATTTTTTCTCAATGTATTATACCCTATGCACCAATGGTTGTGTAGGGTATAAAAATAATGAAAATCATAGTTTATGTATTCAGTAAGCCAGAAAAATCTTTTTACGATTTAATTTGAGTTAGAAAATTAATTTTAATATTGAGATAGAACTCAATTAATATTAAATGTAAATGTTACCAGCATTTAAATACACATACATAAATGGTCTAAATTTTAGACTTTGAAATAAACATTTATTTTCTTTTTATATATAAAATAACATTTACAATTAAAATTAACTAAAAAAGTTTCTTTGTTAATCCTATGAAAAATATATATCTAAAAATATATCTAACTTCTGTTCTGTTCAATAAATACAAATTTTAAAGAAAATGACAATGAAATAAATAAAATTACTCATACTCACATAAAAACAATAATAAAATCTTTTGAAATCTCTCAGATTTGTTTGTATTTTCTTATCATTTTGATGGGAATTTTTTATTTTTTTAATCTTTATCATTCTATGAATTCTGTTATTGTAGATTAACATTTTAGAAAAAATGACTTTTGTTTATAATTAAAATAAGTAATATTTTACAATACTGCTGTAGAAATAGATAAAGATTAAAAATTAATACAAACAAATAATATTTATATATTTTTTTACTATTTATAAGTACGAAAAGAATAACACAAATTAATTGACTTTCAAACTGTGAACGTCATGTATTTGAATATGGTTGGCGAATCAATGTTGCCAAAAATGCTTGAAGAATTACGCTAAATTTTCAAATGCTAAAAACTGCTTAGTTGTTAATTCTAAGCAAGAAATTTGGATATAAATGTATTTGAATTTAATTTATTATTTTAACATTTTTAAATAATGAAAAATATGAAGAATCTATAATAATTTCAATGTTCAATTTCATCACTGGTATTTCCTAGTCTAATATGTTAAATTAGCAACACTAATAACAGTTTCAACTTAAATAAATTTCGTTTTTATTTAAAAATTTCGATATGGCACAATAAAATGTATCATTATATATCTGTGTTTCTTTCGGAATAGCAATTTATTTATAATTATCGTTTAATTTTATTATTATTATTATTATTATTATTATTATTTGGTATTTTTGTGCGTTTAGGTCTTCAAAAATTAAGAAAATAGGTTTTTCATCTTTGAAAGCGGCCACATTTTAAAGTAGCAACAAATTATTTTTTGTCGGAATAACAAAAACTTCATAATTTTTTTTCTTAATTTAGGATATATAAGGGCAATCCACAATCCAAATTTCAACATTTAACTTCAGGCAATTTAATGCCTTTTTAATCGGGAATAAAAGTGGAGAATGACATAATAATAAAAAAGCCTTTTTCGAAAGGTTAATTGAATCTTTTCAAGTTAAAATATATAGCTAGATATATTGTTTCATGTATAATGGGTTTTAAAATGGTAGGTACAATAACTCTAGATTGCTACCAACAACTGTAGGTAAAGATATATAAAACAAGTAAGATTATATTCGACTTGGT
>JACGTJ010000231.1:30655-53762 GCA_014858695.1 Chrysomya rufifacies | reverse complement strand
ATACATGTTAGGGTCTTAGACGAATATTTTAACATGTTACAAACGGAATGACAAACCCAATATACCCCCCATCATTTTTTGATGGTAGGTATAAAAATTTACGTTCATCATGTTTTGATACTTTTAAGTGGTAATATTTCATAACATTTTTAATTAAAATACCAGTTTTAATCAAATATTAAAAGGTCAAGTGAAATAAGGTTTCATTCACAACAATTGTCTTAATTTTTTCTGTATTATTAGAGTGACAACATTAGAAGCTGCACTTGGCAGGGTTTATGCAAAATGATCAGCACGTAATTTTTATATGTTTATAGAAAATAATGCCACATTTCCATATTGGCAATATTATGATCGAATATACTAGAGAAAGTTTTCATTGTCCAAATTTAGTATTCAATTTACTCCTATATTCATGGGGTAGCAAATTTATACACATATGTATAACAAATATAACAATATTATAAAATGTAACCTGTTAAAAATTCTGTACATTATAAGTAAATATTTTATAATTAAAAAAAAAAGAATATTTAACAACGATTTGATTTTGCATGTAAATGTCTTAAAATTATTTCAATATACATTTGTATGTATTTTTACCAGTCATTTCCAGGGTAACCATATTCTTTTGTGTATATTTAAAATATATTAAAGTATGTTGAATAAAATTAACATGTTAAAAATATTATTTTTTCATATTAAATCTATAATATTTATATTGAAATTTGTAGAAGACTTTTTAGTTTAAGGAACAGCAATAAAAGGTAAAGATAATTTATTAATAAGATGATGTTTGTATTTTATATTTTTTTAAATATCTGGTTACCCGTACTGTATTTGTAGTATTATTTTTAACAATAAATTACTAATTAGTGCATTAAATATGCACGTGCTTATAGAAATATTTGAACAGTAAATTATACATTATGCATATTAAAACTCATAATTTTTATGTATAAATTTACAGTAAATACACCATAAATGGAACAGTTTTAATGCATTTTCATTAATCCACATGTTTTCAAAACAAAAATTAATAGTACACGATGAATATTAATAAAGTGTTTACTCTATTAATGAATTTTATAGCATTCAAATTTTTATTCATTTAATTCAACATAAACAATTATGCAATAATAAAACACTTTTTTCATTTATTAAAAACGAGATACATTTAACCCAGACAATTTTTTGAGTTTCATTATTGCAGTTCTTTTCAGTTTTAGAGGGTGATACGGATGTAATTGAAGCAGCTTTCATGTATTATAATTACAAACTTAATAGAGTTCTTCAGAAATCAATTAAAACGATATATTATGCTATTTAGACATAAATGTAAGTTTTATAGTATCTACTGTAAATACATTTGCATCTACTGTAAATACATTGCAGTTTAATATTTCAGTGGTTAGGTTTATTAATATTAATAAAAATTTCTTTGTAATTGAAAAGAAGTGCACGAAAGAAACAAATCAATAAAAAATACTTTGTATAAACTCGAAAAGAAAAACATCTACTTTATCAAAAAGTTAACTGGACAATTCATTATCGGTTTTAAGATTACGGTCTTAAGATTTTTACATTTTCTGATATTTCGGCATTTTCTTGCATTTTTACATTATTGTCACTTTTTTAGGTATTCGGTGTTGTTGGTAGGTATCTTGAACTTATTTTGACCGAAATTCAAAATAAGTACCAGATACCTGTCCGTTTAATTTTTCAGTTAGAACCATTTGATTTGGGTCATTTTAGATATAAGTATATTCGAGATTTCAGACGTTTAGGCTGTGGGCTGATAAATCAGACATTCAATCATTCACCCAGACATTTAGTAATTCATTAATGTACTCTTTTTAATATATACCCGAGAATTTCTAAACAGTGGTGATTAGACAACTAACACTAAATTCGCATTAACTGACAAATCGAGACTTTAAGGGGAGTAATTAATTGAAGTGCCTGCTAAGAATGCATTAATTTAACAATGTAATTGTCTAATTGTCATATCTTAAGTAACTCATTCATTTGCGGTTTTATTGGTGAATGGATGTCGCAATTTTATATAACAACTTTTTCTTCTTCTTTTAGGTTAGGTTTTAAACTAACCATAACTATTTATATTGGTAAATTAGATTTGTTGCTTAACATATTTAATTATTTTATATACAAGTAAATGTTTACATAAGCAATATTATACAAGTCTGTGTAATTGTAATATTTCACTTTAGAATTTGTAACAAAACTATATAGTAGTTGTTCTTGCCTAATTGTATACGTAAGCATATTTGAATATAAGGATTTTTGTTTGTAATAGATTTTTGTAGATTATACACTAAGTACTAATAATAGAATATATTTGTTTTTTCGCTTTATTGCTCATTTTCCATTTTCCTTATTAAAGGCAACCAAAAATTAAATAAATTCAATTATCTATACAAATTATATTCAATTTAGTAATTCAAGGAATTGAATGTATGGAGGGACAGACATAAGCTCTCTGAATGACTGTCTGATGGTATTCATTTGTATAATAAATTTTCATCATAAATAGCCATAATTCCCAAGAAACACTTTTGCGAAATTCAACAGTAATTTCCATGATATAAAATTGTGTTAAATAAATGTAATCATAAACTAAACAGCGTCTTGTAATGCTAAATGATATTGTGCAATTTAATACATTTAATTAATTAGAAATAACTCTTCATTATTAACATTTCTCGAATTAAAACATAAAAAGAATAAGTAAATCCTGTAGGAGTAAGCTTCTCTAAGGCTACTTTAGATCCATTTCATACTAAAAAGCAGTAAATATTTCTTCTTAAAATTGGATTTTTATTTTCTAAAAAAAAATTCCTGAATATTAGACTTTTGTTTTTTGAGTTATGACGTTATTGCAGCAAATGAACTAAAATGTTTTATGTTCAGATTTTTATATTTAAATTAAGATATTTTAATTGTTCTAACTTCCTAAATATCAACCCACAAACATTTTCTATCATTCATTTATAAAATCGTAACGATTAAAACAAAACAGTATATCTTTTAAACAGAAATTTGTTAAAAAATAAAATTAAAAAGAAGTAAACATTTGCCCGATAAAAGGCAACATTCCAAAAATGGTAAAAGTTTTTTTTTTTTTTTTTTTTTTCAAAACATTTTTTCTTATTGTTTAATTTGAAAACAACTTCAAAACTCTAAAGAATAAAAAATATATCGCGAGAATAAAATACCAAAAACAGGAAGAGCAGTAATATTGTAAGTTATACATAAGAGAATTAAATTGAATATATCTTTACTCATTTATGAAAAAAAAAAATATAACTTGTGTGATGTCAACTTCGATTTTTTTGCACTTTTCATTAAAACTGATTTAGTTATTAAAAATAAATAAAGTTTAAAAAAGAATGTGAATTAATAAATTTTTTATTTATGCTTTCAAAATTTATGTATATTAATTCAACTTTGAGTGAAGATGCTATGAATATCAAAACCAAGAATTTTAAAATTGTGTAGTGTATTGTGAAGTGTATTGGCATTAACTAATGACTTTAAATCTTTCTATACATCTATGTTTGTTGAGTGTGTTATTCTGTTATTAACTCAAAACAACGATCCTGAAATGAATGTTCGCTATACACAATGGTTCGCAACTTTATCTTTGACATGGTTATAACACAATATCGAACTTAATAAGATGATTTTTGATTTTTAATATATACAGTGCACATATAAATGAATTTGTTTATGTTATTGAGTTAAAGTTATGTTCAGGGTTTCGAGAGACATTTGAGTATTCACAAAATTCAGTATTCTTTTTTGTTCCTCTTAAATTTAGATTAAAATAAAGAATATTTTTTTTATAGATGAAATAAATTTTGTTATAAAATTTGAGAAAACACGTTGTTAAATCGAAAAAAAGGAAAACACACAAATTTACCATTTTGTGATTTAGGTTAACATAGAATAATTTGCATGACTTTTTTTTATAGGAAATATTATTAAAATATTAAAAAAAAATACGCCTAGTAAAATATATAAGTAATATTAACTTTTCAATAAAAATAAAAAAAACAATTACAATCTAAAAATCGCTATAATGTACGTATAGAAACATTATATTTGGCAACACAGTAAATTTAGATTTCTACCTTTCAAATGATGATCATCAAACTTATTATGCAAAATGACTTTATTTAAAGAATAATAAAGACAGCATATGAAATTCTATACAATGAACACAAAACTGTTCTGAACAATTAAAAAATTCTAGAACCGTTACGAATCTACATTTACAACTATTTTATTTATACAATAAAAAATACGTTACAAGAAATCCACTACAAAAACATCTGTTAGTACTTTTGTGTTTAGTATCTTTTCAAAGAGCAGCTGCTCTTTTGTGTTATTGAAGAATGATGATCTCAAAGAGAATATAATTTCGCAAAACATGACGTCATTCATAAAAATCATTTACATTTGACTGAATTATACAAAATAACGACCTCACTGCGCAGACGCGTTTCAGAGATCAAAGCTAAACATCAATTTAAATAAATAATTAACAAAAAAAATATATATATAATTTACATCAACACTATTATACATAAGCAAAAATTATAAAAAGAATAATTTCTATAGATTTTAAACGAACTTCTAAAAATTGACGTCATCATTAACATAGATATTTAAAAATTATTAGATTTATTGTATTATGCAACCTTTTATTTAGTCTTCTTTTTGGCATTATTAAATATATACATTTCCAACTTAAGTTGATTTAGATTTGTGTCAGGTTTTTTGCACAGTGTATTTATTTATATTATAATACTGTTTTGTATTTACACAATATTCCGTTAGCAGGACAAAAAAAAAAAAAAAAAAAAAAAAGTAGGGAACATTTTTGTCAGGCGACAAGGTTTGCTGATAAATTCTATATGTAAACAATGTCTGCTGTTGACCGACTTTAGCAAAATTATAATTAACAAGAATTATTTAAACTTTATGTAGAAAACAATACTGGTATTGTTAATATTAATTGATTGTTAAAACCTGTTATTTATATACCATAACATTTTCATATTTAAAATAATATTTATTTATAAATTTATTTTATTTACACTTTATTTACTCTTTAATCCATATTAATTTTTTATTACTTTGGCTTATTTGCTGTAAATTTCCTTTGAATTATTTTCGTTTTGGACGCTTTTTTCTCTTTATTTTAATTTGGTAATAAATTTTTTAACGTGGAAATACATAGACATTGAAACAAGTATTTAAATGATTTCACTTCTTCACTCTGAATTAACTTCGTTTTATTTCTATTGTATTTTAGAAATATAAAACTACACACGCGCTCTTTGCAAAATTGCTTTTTTTTGTACAAAATCGAACGGCAGAAAATAATAAACTGAACGTTTTTTTGGCACGATGATTATTTAGTATTTTAGTTATTTACTTGTCTAGTGTGAAGAGAGATACATAGATAACAACAATACCTTGATAGAGAGGGATGCAAATACAACATTTGACAGACACACACAGCTGCTGTTTGTAATTAACAGAGTTGTTTCATTTTTATTTACTAACAGTGTTGTATTTAATTTGGATAAGTTGATTGATTATAGTAATTTTTTTGAAATACTACTTTTCAATAAAGTTCTTATCAATATATTAATATTTCCATGGACTAGGTTAGATGCAAAGCAAATATTTTCGTATTGAAGTATGCTGAACTAGAAATTCATGGACTAAAAAACTATCGAAATTAAAAACCATAGAATTTTGGAAGCAAAGTTGTTAGCAAAAATTAACATAAATAAATAATACATTTTATCCAATAAAATAGAATGAAATTAAAAATTTAAATTTCATTATTTGTTTTTTTTTTTACATTTATAATTAAAAAATTATTAAAATGAATATTTGTTTTCTCATTTCATTTAGATTTGAAATATTTACTACTTAATGCATCTATGATTTGGTTAAAACGGTTGTTTTCTTGACTAAAAAATTAAATACAACAGCATGATTCATATTTACAATAAACGTTACAAAATTTTGAATGTTTATTTAAACCAACAATAGAATATTTAATGTTCTTCGATATTATTAGAAAACAAGTATGAACGCTATATTTACCTATGCCGAATCTTATATACCCTTCACTAAAGTTAGCTAACATACAAAAATACTCCAAAAATAGCGTGCTCCGTTCCCCATTGCAGATGCTCGAATCCGGTAAAATGTTGGACCTCAAAAAATCAATAAAATTTTCAGTGAAACAGTGAAGTCTCTTCACGGCTTCACAAATCCAAATCAACGATTTATTTGTGTAGTTTTTATTTTGGTAATTTATCGACTATTTATTAACAGATTTGAAAAATTCAAAAAATTTAAATTAGGAACATTTTGAAATATTCGAAAAATTTTACAATAATGAAAAATAATGTTTTTTAAAGATATCTTGCCCATTAATGAGTGGATTCTGCCGGATATAAATAACAAAATTATCGAGACCCTTACGAATGATTTGATATACATATTGTATAACTTCATGATCGGGGGCCTCCTAAACGACATACTGACGAACGGATGGATATGCATATTTCAATTTTTTGAAACCACGATTTAGGATATATGTAGAAGTTACAAATGTTTATTTAAAGCAACTCAAAATATTTTTTTTTTGAGTTTGTCAAAAAATAAATAAATACATAAATTCAAATTTGTTTATTTATTCAATAAAATAAAACTAATACATCATGTCAAATATTTGTAAATCTCTAAAAGAATTATCCGCACGAGGTCATTGGGATGTTGTGTTCGGCTGTTTACATATTGATTCAAATTCTACCATAGAATTAGGAAATTTAAAAAGTGAGTTTAGAAAAACATATATATGTATATATCGCTCATTTTCTGCAATAACGATAGCCTAATATGATAAAGTCCTGTGAACATGACATTATTGTTTGAATTTATACTAATTACAGAAAGAAAAATAGTTCCTTTACACATGCAAATGAGCGATATATGCAGACATGTAACAAATGTTAAATTTTAATATTTTTTTGTTCAAGTTCCAGAACATCATAATGATTTATGGCTCGATGATCATAAAGCTACTTTAAATTCTTTGGAAATAATATTTGGATTTATATTATTGTGTGATCAGATTTTCTTTTTACTTTTGTTACTTTATTTGAGTTTATTTATTGCAAAATTTGTGCGTCTTTACATATTTTTAAATTTGCCTAAATGGTTTATTAAAGCCAAATTGGCCCTAAAGAAAAACCAAAGTCAAAGAAACAAAAACATAAGAAAGTGAATAGTCAGTAATGTAAATTTAATATGAAAAATTTTAAATAAACAAAATAAATTTGTAAAATGTATATTAAATTTCTTAAAATACGCCTGCAAGTGGAAGTCTGAAAATAAACAAAAGATTTAAGACACATACAGTAGATGCTTACGAAAGGAAATAAAAGATTTTAATCAAACACAAACTGATGCACACAAAAGGAAATAATAGATTTAAAGAAACACAAAAAACATAGCGAAACTTTATTTCATTTTCTCTTATTAACAATAGAATAACAAACAAAATAAGATTATTTTACATAAAATGTAGAAGCATCTGTCTACTGCGAATAAATGTCTATGTATTTTGCCAATTTTTTTGTTTAAGACCATAGAATTTTTGAAAAAATAAATTAAAAAAAATAATTCTTTATTTCATTTGTTTGAAATTCTTTTGTTTCAAGGTCAACTAATTCATTAAACTTTATAATAATATTCGTTTTGGTTTTTGTTCTTCTTAAAATTAACACTTTACAAACAAAAACGCGAATAAAAATCATATCATTTGATTGATTCGAAACATTATTAAAATCAAAATTAATCTTAATGCCCCAAGCAATTCTAAAAAAACAAGTTTTGCTTAAAATGTTGTCATGTTCTTTAAACTTCATATGTGACACTAAAAAATTTCAATCATTATTATAATTTTAATTCAATTGGAATGAAGATAAGAAAAAAAAATAAAATAAAGTAAAAATAAATAAATTAAGAAACAATTATAGTAAAATGTTTCAACCACATAAAAATGCCACTCACGTATGAAATAATAATGTTTATTTAGAAAACTAAAGCCACATTGCAACAAAACTACCCCTATTAAGGACTAAAAAGAAACATTTGCCCTTAAATATTCTACGCGCTTTACATATGTTGTCGTATAACAAGATTTTTTAATAATTCTCATTTAGTCAATGTGAAAATGAACTTAAGAAGTATAGTTTTTGCTTAGAAAAGCATACTTACCTGGCGTAGGGGTTAACCGTGATCATGAAGGCGGTTCCCCCGGAGTGAGGCTTGATCATTGCACTTTTCGATTGAGTTGACCTTCGCGATTATTCCTAATGTGAATAACTCGTGCGTACAATTTTTGATAGCCGGGAATGGCGTTCGCGCCGTCCCGACACATATGAATAAATTTAAAAATATGACGTGAAAGATATTATGTCGCGAATTAAATTGGGGTTGGACCAAACATGTGCTGAACTTCAGGAATCCATATAAAATTTTAAATTTCGGTTAACATTTAGAGGCCTTACATTTAAAAATAAGAATAAATGTATAATTCAATTACAAGCTAATTGAATTCTCGTTTAATTATTACTTATTCTTTTAAAAATTGGAATTGCATTACAGAGTTGTCTGAATGACCAAACTTGAGCGTTCAATCCCAGTCTGAAACCCTAAATATTAAGTTAGTTTAATTTTTTTTGAAATGAACTTTTTCTATGAATATATTTTATAAAGCATTTTTATAATCAATCAATTTGTATACAATAATGTTTAAAATTGTTAATATATTTTATTTATTTTTTAATTAGTTCCGCAAAGTGATAATTAGAAAATACCCTCATCACCTAATTATAAAAAAAATAAAATAAAATAACTTAAAATATTAAATATAAAATGTATGTAGTCATCATCTTTTGTTAAAATATTTTTAAATTACTTAAAATCAATTTAATAGTAATCAGGCCAATAACTATTTTTTGTATACAAAAGAACCGTCATATCTTTAACAAAATATCAGATTTTATTTAAATGGCTTTCAAATTAAAAATATTATTCATGAAACCATAGACTTGTAAAAAGATTGGAAGAATTTATCATGAAATATTTTTATTAATTATTATTAATAAAAAACTTCTGACAAATTAATTCAGGTTAAGATACGATAATTTTGTAAATAAGTATATTTCTTTGATTTATGTTTATAAGCATTAAAACAGAGCAACTATGTATATTCATTTTTAAACGTCTTTTACTACCTATAACCTACAGCAGATAGTCTAATATTGTATAGATTTAACGGTGTCCGTCTGCCCATGAAAATGTATTACGCCAAGAACAGATGGCATTTTTGAATCGATCGAAAGTATTATTATATTTTGACAGGCAGTTGAAAAAATCATAATCGTTCCATTATTTCTACTGCTTCCCCATACAAATGTCCTTCCACAATAAGGAAAAAACGATTTTTTTTAATGATTTTCCTCTTTTCGTGCCTTTTAAGTTTGTGTGAGAGATGGCCAAAACGAAAACTATTCTATGCCTGTTATGAAATTAAACATAAATTCAACACTTTTCATTTATTTTGGGGTGTTTTAGTTTTATTGTTGTATTTTTTTGTTATTTTATTTGAAATATTGCTTATAATTCTCATTTAGTTGATGTTAAAGTTAACTTAAGTAATATAGTTTTTGTTGATAAAAACATACTTACCTGGCGTAGGGGTCAACCGTGATCGTGAAGGCGGTTCCCCCGGAATGAGACTCGATCATTGCACTTTAGGATTGAGTTGACCTTCGCGATTATTCCTAATGTGAATAGCTCGTGCGTATAATTTTTGATAGCCGGGAATGGCGTTCGCGCTTTCCCGATAATTATGAATAGATTTCAGTCACTAAACCGTAACGTTTTATAGTCATTGTGTTAGGATCTCTATCCAAAGGAAGTGTAATTTACTATTGTTTGTTGTAGCGATGCGGTTTACGAATACTTTCAGAAACAATTGGTTGTAATATTTAAAACAATTCGTTTAAAATTGCATCTCTTGATCAAAAGCGAAAAAAGTATTTTTAAAATTTTCTGTTGTGTTTAAAATGAGTTATTCCATTTCCACCTTTTAAAACATATTTTACGTATATTTATTAATTTAATAAATTGGAATTTAAATTAAGCTTAAACTTTTAATTTGTCGCATTTGTCTATTACATCCTACACCTATTTCAATGCTTTAATTACGAGTTTATCATAAAACAAAAGACTTACCACATGTGTGGAAAGAAAAAGGTTTGAATCTTAAGTCTTTTGTTTTAACAATTATCAGTTGAGATTATAATTTTGAAATTTTTATTATATTAATTACAGTTTATGTATTTTATTAAACTTTTGACTTTAATACAAAATTTTTGAATTCGGCATAAATAAGTTTGTTAATATTTTTTGTCAAAAACTCTTCCTAAAACGATTAATTATTCCGGAGGGTTTCAGGCGCCATATAGATTTTATTACCAAGAAAGAAAAAACTACAAAACGAAACAAAAATGTTATGTTGATAAACGTAAATACAAAGTCTCTTAAATACAATTAACCTTGATGAAGTATAAATAAATCAATTAAAGTGTAACAAAAGCTCAAAAACAAACATTAATCGTTTCATTAAAATCTGAATATGATACAGCATAATAAAATATTTAAATGACTACTTTTGTGTCTCTTGAAAAAAGTGTGATTAATAAACTTTGGCTTCTTGTCTTTAACGCTGATGACAGACTTAACAAAACGGTAACAACCAAATAATATTACGCACTTTTGTAAAACATGACTCTACAAACAATTTGAACTTATCAACAACACATCATTTGCAACAATACACATTGAAAACAATAAATTATCATTTTTATATAATTTGAATGTTATAAATAAATGAACTCTGCGACGTAAAAAAGATATCAGTCAATCGAATAATACAAGTGTTGACAACTGCATAATAATAGTTCCAGATAAGTTGAAAATTAATCATTGGTTAGTTGAAAATCAATTGTACAAAATCTTAGTAATATAATATAGTAGAACTGAACTAGAACTGAACTAGAACTAGAACTGAACTAAATAATATTTAATAGATTATCAAGATTAACGTTTATATGTTGTGTACGTTCTACTTCGCCGATATTGATTTTAAAATAAAAAATAAAATTTGCAAAATGTATATTTTATGAATAATAAACAGATTATTATGTTGTTATATAATTTTAAGAATGTTAAAAAAACCATTAACCATTAAAGTGTGCAAATGAAAGAAATCAAATAAAAAATGACATGTTTATGGAATTATTGAACTTGTTATCAAGCATCATAATATTTACAACAGGAATATTAAACAAAACAAGTGTTTAAAATTAAATGTTTTAATTAAAAGTAAAAAAATTAATATAATTATTTTTATTTTATTATATGATCCTGAAACTTCAGTTATTGAAATATAAATTTTCTTAATGATTTCATGATTAATCTTTTTAATGTTTCTGAACAATTGTTTTAACGTGTGAATTGTTGAGATAACATGTTTATGCAACATGTTTCAATATAAACCCTTACAAACAATATTTACCGTAACTTAAAAACTAGTTACAATATTTACATGTTTCGCTCTATCTCTTAGTGTATCTCAATTTTTCCGTCTTTTTTTCTTTTTTACTATTGTAAAACTGGGATGGAAAATTCAACACCATTATAATAAATAATTAAATAAAAAGTCGAAAATTCTTCAGTTTTTTATATTCACACATTTTAAAATTCAAATACATAGTTTCTTTTAATTTATAACAACAACAAAATATTCAGAAATATATAGTAAATTACTTAAGAAATTCATAAGAAAATCGATGTTTTGTCAAAGTCCTAATTGATTTTTATTTAACATTCAGCAGATAAGGAAAAATTTAAGTCAAATTAGCTCGATTTTAAATAAGGATTTAATTTTTATTGGAATTATATAATTTGTTTTTTTTTTTAATTTCAAAAGAAGCTAATTTTGCGTTTTCTGTTTTGTGTTTGAAATTGACAACATTACATCGTATTTAGAAATATTAATTTAAAATGGAAGAAATTGCAAAAGTATCTAATACACACAGAATTTAGTTTTAAAATGACATGAATACCAAAATATAAAGATTTTAATCACTCTGTTTACTTTTACATTTGTGATATGCCAGACATTATCATTTCAATAGTCAAAATTTATTGAAACTAGGATTAAATTAAAAAGAAAATAATTTAAAAGAAAATCAGGATTTATAAATAAAAAGAGAGAAATAAAATTTGCCATACCTGGTTTGTTTACATTATTTTATTACAACATATTAAAAACCGGGTTCCCTTTTTAAATTTACAAACATTTTTGCTCTTTTCGTTTGTTACTCTCTGTTATGAATTTTGTTTGTTTGTTGTTTAGCTTTTTTGTTTTATTGCGCTTTATTATACATTCAATATAAGCAGATATTTCGTATTTTAGCCGCTGGCATTATTTTAGATTTAAAATTTGTTGGTTTTGTGTTTATATTATTTTATTTTCGTAAAGAAAAGACTTTATGTTGAATCGTTTCCATTTGGCAAATTCAGTGTGGCTCGTGTCTTCAAAGTGTTCTGTCACGTTTAAACGGTTAATATTCGAACGCGTTTGTTTTAAAAACTAATTAAAGTGAAGTAATTGTAAGAATTAATAATAAATTAAAAAAAAAAAAAATGTTGTATATAAAAAAGAAGAATATTCTTAAAGTCTTATTTTTGATGACAAAATAGAAATATAAAATAATAAATTGCGTATTTTTTTCAAAGAAATGCAAAGTGTATTGATATGAATAATACGTTTATTACAACTATTAAATTATATTTTAATACTTAGAAAATATTTATTATTATAAATATTCATAAAAATAAATAATTGATTTCAATATTGAAATAGTGGTAATAATAATCTAATGGGCAATGAGAGAATATTAAACCCTAACTCACGTATGTCTAATTGATTCGAATAAATTGGTTAACAACTTTGTGAAATTGGAGGTTAATAAATTATAAGAGTAATCTACAGCAAAGAGGCAAAAACAAAAACATGAATTTTTAGTTTTGAATAAAATTGAAACAAATTTTTTTATTTGAAATAAAGTCTGATTCAAACATATGAATTCTTGAAAATGAAGAAAATAAACTGTTTTTTTTTTTTCAATTTCAAAATTTATATGCAGGGATGGTAATTTTATGCTCTAAAAGATCTAAAATCAAAATTAAGAAATATAAAATCGAAAATATTGTCGAAATACATTAAGAATGAAAAACAAAAAATACATTAAAAATATGAAAAACTGAGATTTGATCTGTCAAAAATTAAGGGCTCATCTAAGATATTATAACTGCGAACAAATATCGTATCAAGTCGTTTTTTTCTTATAACAATACCGAAATTTATGTTTCTTTTCATTTAATGGCTTTAACAAAATTTAATATTTTTTTTTATTTTTGATTCGAAATCAATTATGTTTAATTGATTTATAGAACTTTTGATTTGCATTTTTATGAAAAAATTTCATAGGAATATAAAAGTATTAAGAAATATGTAGTATAATGTTAAAAATTGCAAAATATAAGTTTTTGCCGAAATTTGTAATAAAATATGCACAGTATATGCATCTTATGAAAAATATGCAATAACAAATCAATGTCATTTTGCTTCAAATCTCCTAATACGAATTAATAATTAGTTCATGTAGATTTTCCGACATCCAATAAAAGCATGAATTTGCATTAACTTATCAGCCCTGATTCTAAGATTTTTACTTTACCTGTGATTTTGTGAAACTATTGAAGATTTTTCGTATTTTGTTTATTATTGCTACCATTAACACACTCTGTACTTTTTTAAAGATTGTTTTCTGAACTTTTCTTTGCATCTTCACTAAGCTTTTTCTAGAGATTCTTTTAAAACTTTGACTAAAACAGATAAATTGGGTTTTGAAAGATTGTGATTTCTTGTAATTTTGATCACTACCAATCGCCTAGACAACCAGGTGGGAACCTTTTTTCTATTAAGTAATGGTTATATTAATAAAGTTAGTTGCTGCTATATGAGTGTACTAAATTAAACTAAATAATTTCTAGTTTTCTTTTCAAAATTTTCAAAATATATCTGTATTTCTAATCAAAAATTATTTTGGCATAACTAAATATAGAGTATTTCAAAAGACCAGCTAACGCTTTTTTTATTTCTTTTATTACCAAAGAATTATTTATCTACCACAAATAATCGCTAAATCTAAAATTTATTATGCGCTTAAAATTGTCATTTTAAGTTATTTAGAAAACTAAATGAGTATAAAATAGAAACAACAACAAAAAACTTCATAAAAATTTGTACGGTTTGAAATAATTTATGTATGTAGCTTTGTAATTGCACCACTTAAATAATAAAATAAATATAATATAATAAAACAAATACAACAAAATGACTGGAAATTAAGATTAAAAATAAAAAGAAACAACAACTAAAACAAAATAATTTTTATAATCAAGCTAAAGTACATTTTTTGAGTGTGACATATTATCACAACGAAATGATCTTGAAATTTATAACATTATTGCAACGGGGGGAAAAAATAAAAGAAAACGTTCAAACAATGAAAGTCTTGACAGATATATTAAAAAAAAATTAGTTGAAGTAAACAAATATAAAAGGAATCTTGTGGTTGATGAGTAATTTGTTTAGAAGAAAACTCCCAGCACCAACAACGATTGATTTTTTTTTTTTTTTGAAGAGTAACTCCAGTTTTAACAAAGGCTGATTTTGGTGTGTGGTTTTTGGTGGGGAAATGAGTGACTGAAATTTATTTGCAATAAATTTTGTATATATATAAAAAACAACAAAGTTATTATGGTTAATTTTGGGTTAAACCATTTGTAAACTCTTTTGTTTTCAGTTTATTTTTTTGTGGGTGAAATGTGTTGAAAAGTTATAGACCGTTGAAAGTAGTTTGCAGTTTAATGAGTTTACAAATTTTCAAGTAGATTTTGAAAAGTTTTTTTTTTTATTTTATAGTTTATGCATTTTGGAAAGGTTTTTCGATAAAAAAAAAAATTATTTAAATATTAAAAATTTTTCATAATTTTTTTCTTGTATATTGGCCAAAAATTTATTATACTAAACTAATTCATTTTTTAATTAAGTTGATTTTTTTTTAAATAAAACAATTATTTTAAACACGTTTAAGGGTTATAATTGTTCAATGATTTAATGGTTTCAAAAATACGAAAAAAACACAAACAAAAAAGTTTATGTCTTAAGTACTTTTCACCTGGCCAGCTACTTTTCAAAAGCTATTTGTTTAGTATTGAGACATTTATGCCATGTATATTTTTTATGGTATTTTTAATAAAATTTTATTTCTTCTTTTAGGAGTTTTGCAAAATGAATTAAATATTCTAGAGTACACTTAAACTTAGTACTGACTAAAATAAAATACTTTGTACTAAAAAATAATATGGTTTTTGTTTAAAATTTTTATAGCTGTTGGCCAAGTTTTTATTTACAACTATTTAACAAAAATGTTAACCATAAATAAACTTCTTTATTTGAATTTAATTAAAAAACGACAAAATTTATCTTCGTTTTCTTATTTCTTTTTTGTTTTATTAAAAGAAACATAAAAACAAGCGATACATAAAATAAAACAAAATAAAAACGTCATAAAGGTGTGACTAGGTCATTTCTTATTATTGTTTAGTATTATCGCCATTTAAACGCTCTTGTTGAATGTTTTTGTTTTCCAACAAAGTAACTACCAACCAGACGTCAACCATTAGCCATGTTAACCAACTCTTAGTGCGTCTAATTGATTGTAATAAAATTGTTATAAATTCGTGCTTGATGAGAATTGTGATCGGAAAATAAAATGAAGCGAAAGAAAATAGCAACACAAAATGAAACAATTAAATAAATTTATTTTATTTCATTTTGGCATGAAATTTATGTAGTTTAGTTTTATTTTTTAACTTTTTGTTTATTAGATTTTTTTTTTTTGTATTTTTGTTTTTGGTCACTTAGCATTGCAAAATAAGAGCCACATTCTTTATTTTATTTCGGATTTTTTGCATTTAAGGAATATTTTTTGAAAGTATCTGTCTGTTTTAATTATCACTTATTTGTTGGCAGTTCAATTTAATCAAATAAATTAAGACAAATATCAAATATTTATTATTGTGACATTTGATTTAGTACTTAAATGGAGAAAATTTTCAGTTAGTATTTTATGCGGTTTTAGGAAATATCTAGTAATAAGTAAACAATGTTAGTTTGGATATTTTGTTGCAATGAGATAATAAATTGTAGGTAGAAAATAAGAAAAAATCCTATTTTTTTTGACATTTTAGTTTGGCCAAAAATTCCATTGAAACAAATTTCTTTTTATATAAAAAATATTGTTTTTGCTGACTTTTTATAGAAACAAAGCACAAGGTATACATTTGTTGACAAAAACTTAAATCGAATTTTTAAATTTTAATGTTTGAAATAAAATTTTTTATGTTTTTGTTTTCAATTTTAGTTTCTAATTGCACTGTCAAATTTTACACATTTGATTAATTAAATACGCTTGTTGTAAGTAATAGAATGTAGAAAAAATTTTAAATAAAATTTATATTTTTAAATTTTCTAATAAAACCTGAATTTATGGACATCAAATGATTCCAATATTTTATTCCGCAAAATATACCACACTAATGTTTCTTTTTGGTTTACAAAACTTTAGCTGCGATGATAGGTTTTAAAATTATACTCATACACGTACACTATAAAAATTCATGTGACGTCATTGAAAAGTAGATCTCCTTCAGTTTCTCTGACAACTAACCAATCAGCTGTTAGCAATATCGACATTTAATTGATGTGTTCCACACCATCGACAAAAATTTATTATTGTGTTTGTTTGTTTGTGCAACACTGGTCTAATAATATGTTTTGATGCAAACAAATAACATTAACTTCATGAAACATGAAATTTAATATTATTTAACAGTAAATGAGTATTTTTTTCTAAATATATAAAGTTACATCAAAAATAAGGCTTTAGAAGTTAAAAGTTTTTATTATTATTACATATTAATGAATTTCAAATAGAAATAATAACACTAGAGTACAGTTTTTAATTTAGTAAAATTATAAATGTTATCAAAAAAGCGACAAGTGTCATTAGCCAACCAACATTGAGCTTAAATATCAAGGTGTTTGTTTAGAGTGTCGTATTTAATTATCATTAATAAAATTTGTTGTGTTTGTGTGTGTGTATTTGAATATATTGTGTGTACATATTTTATATATTGATGTGCAACAAGTGCAATTTATATTTAAAAATAATAAATTTATAAAAAGTATTGTTTTTTTATGTTTTAATTGTCATTTGTTGTCTAATTAAATTTGCTTAATAATAGTGACATAAATTTTGCAATTTTCCAATAGTTAAAGCATTTTATTGAAAGGAAAGGATTATTTTGTTGGTTGAACAGAGGAGCCCTCTTAAATAACAAAACAATGGTAAGTTTTTTTCTTTCTAATTTAATATCTTTAGTTACAAAATTATGTTTTCCTGCAATTGTTTAATTCAAATGTAAAATTGTGTTTATTTTCAAAATATTTATAATTTATAGTTAAAAAATAATAATTATTTGCATTACATTAAAGTTTAGGTCTTAAGTCTTTTGTTTGGTTTGAATTAAAACAGACTAAAACTTAAATTAAAGGTAATCAAATATAAATTTATTAACAATTATGATCAACAAGACGGAAATTACTATAATACTTTTATAATTTATAAAATAATAATAATAATGCTACTAAGGATTATTTATGAATTAGTTTTTTTTTTTTTTTTGATTAATAAAAGATTATAAATTATGATGGCTGACTATTTGATAATGATTATTGTCAAAATTCAAAAGCAACAACAATTTTAAAAAATTCTTCTTTTTGGAAATAAGATTTGTTAACTTTTCATAAAAAACGCATACGATTGATGATCTTAAGTTCCCAGGCTTTCAATTGCATAAATATTTGCTGAAGTAATTTTTATGACTTTGTATTTCTTTTTTTTTCTTTGTTATCTATTATTTGAATTGCGTCATATTGCAAGATGTTTGTAGAAAAGAAGTATTTGCTTGTTACATAGTTTTACAATGCTTGTTAGGAAAGAAAAAAAAAATTAATAATAATCATTGTGGCGTTACGCCTCTTTATTAGATAATATTCGTGCATTTTAATGACTTTGTATGAACATGTTTTTGCTTGTTTCATGGTAAAATGATTGCACGGATTCTTAAAGTGATGTTAGATTTAAATGCTCAATGGAGAGATGGATGCTATTCATAAACTGGTCAGTAGGCAAATATTACTTGGTCATTTGTAAATTTGGTCAGTTTTACAAGCTTAAAGCATTTGTATAGTAATTAAAGGTTGAATTGTTTGCTAAATACTTAGAATTTTTTAATAAAAAAGTTGTTTGATTTTTTAATATTTAATTTATCAATCATTTTCATATTATTTAATTAAAATTTTTTGTATGAAACCTTAACGGCTCTCTTCAAAATCCTAATTACTTTTTTACACATGATTTGATATATCGTATTTATAACTTATTTTGGCAAAAAAAAAAAAACATAATTAATCATTTTTCTGTTTATGACTCTTTTTGTTAATTGACTTTACAGTCTGCATATAATTTAACACGAATTTCATTTGAAATATTTTTCAAATGTTAACAATCTTTTGCCTTAAAAAAATATTGTGAATTTTGTGTGTCAATCGTTTTTGTTATTGTAAGATATTTGAGAAATTTAATAGATATTAAAATTAATTAAGAAGAGAAATGATTGATTATTGTTCAAAAATAATTTTTATTAAAAAAAAAAAAATCATTTTGTAAATGAGTTCGTTATGCTTTCTAATTAGGGTTTTAAAAGTGCTACACCTACGCCTTTCTAATAATACAATGGAATTTAATTAGTTTTGAAGCCAAAAAATAATAATAAAATTAAATAAAGTAGATCCCTAAAGCTGGTTTTCAAAAATAGGTTATACAATTTTAATTAACTATCACTTCAAATCAAAAAAAAAAAAAAAAAAAAAAAAAAAAAAAAAAAAAAAAAAATCTTTCTGAATTAGTTATAATTATTGCTTGTTTGCTTTTTATAGCTTTTTTTTGTTTTTAATTCAAATTTTTTTCATATTTTATTTTTTTATTTTTTTTTTAAGATAATTTACAGCATTCTTGTATAAAACACATTTTAACTAAATCGATTTTAATCATAGATTATAACACCATAATGCTAATTATAAATTTGCCTTAAGCGAAAATAAATTCTAATGTGAGATTAGAATCTTAGAATAATACGATAATCTAAAATAATAATACTTATATGTTAAAATATAAATTGACTTGTCTAGATAATATTTCTTTAAGATCTAATTAGAAATATGAATGTTTCAAAATAGTCAATAATCCTACATGAAAATATTTTTAAATATGAATATTCAACGTGATTTATTACATGTTTTAAATTTATATTAAAAATGTTTTAGCAGTTTAGCAGCTACTGTTTGTCGAAATTCAAACAAATGTTTTAAATCTTGTTTAAAATATGCAAATAAATTCATATTAAGATTAAAATGTATTGGAAAATGAAAATTAAATATGAATGGTTTGGAATCTTGCGAAGATAATTAAATCATTTTTATAATTATTTAAATTTTTTGGAACTAATTAGTATTGACTTAATTAGTGACATTAAATTGATAAATTTAAATTAATTATATTTCATTTTAATATAATATTATTTTAATTTTCTGAAATATATAAATTTAAATTTCTTAATAATATTCGAATGACGGTTAAAGTTATTGATTACTATTGCAACTAGTAAATTTCCCGGAATTCTCCTAGGTATAAAAATTAGATAAATTTTGTTCAAATTTTGCAAAATTATTTCTAATAATAATAGATTTTTTTCTTTTATTTCTTTGTGAATATTTTCTCATTTTTAGAAAATTTTATTTCTTTTGAAATTTCCGAAAATGTTGAAAATAAGTGGAAAATACAAAATTTCGACCTAAAAATGCAGATTTGGATTTTGTTGGCTTCTGAATTTAAGAGTTTTCAAAAAAATTCATTAATATTTACGATATCCCAAATAATAGTCAAATGACGTAAAATATCGGACTATATTATTGTGACGCAAGCAATTTTAACCAAAGTTGACACATCACAACATGGAATATATTCGAAATATAAGGTAAAAATGTTACCTAGCCACGCCTACCTATAGCCCACTTTTGACTGGATCTATATATTGTTAAATATTTGGATAAAACAGTATAAATAATTTATGAAAAAAAACGTAAATTGTAGCATTTTTAATTACAGAAATATCTAAATTTAATAATTGTAATTCATATTTTTGGAGATCACGTTTGTTTAATTAAATATTTAAATGATAATTATCTTTAAATTTATTTCAATTTAATTAAAAAAATTGTTTTCTCATTCTCAGGTATTTTTATTTCTTTTTTATTTAACAAAAAACAAAATTAAGTTGTAATAATAAAAATATAAATATTTTTCATTATTCTTAACGTGTCACAATGTCTGCGTCTGTCTGTCTGTCGGTCGGTATGTCAGTCTGTCAGTTAATTATAGCTGCCATTTAAAGTTTATATTGGCAAATTTTGTATCTTTAACATTTCAAATGCATTTACGAGTTCTAAGATTGGACAACGAAGATAAAAATTCATAATTACACACAATCTAAAATAAAAATAATATTTATGAAAAATTACACATAATTTCTAAGCTCACACACTCATAAATCGTTAGTGCTACACGTTTTCTAAATTAATTAACTAAACAAATTACCTTAATGGTTTTTATTTGCATATAAGTAAGTAAATGTGAATTTACTTGAGTGTTAAAGAAATCAATGAACATTAATTGAATACAAAAACACCTACAACTCTTAATAATTTTTCAAATAATTCATGCAATCAATTGTAAACTTGTAAAATTTATTAAGAAAATTAAATTGACTTAATTATTAAAAAAAAAACACAAACACACACACACATACACACATTTAAACAAATCAATGAATCAATTTAATGACAACGTCCCAGTCAATTTTATGGTTGAATTTTTGCAACAGGAAATATACTTGTTATATTTTTGATAAAATTATTATCTTAAATTCATTCGCATTAAATGACTAAAAATAAATTTAATTTCATTGTTGTTGATCTTATTTTGATTTGTTTAAATAAACAATATGATAAAATGTAAATTATGAACAAAATTTCTTTTAAATGTTATGAATTAAATATTTTTGTGTATAAAATACGTATTTTATTTTAAATTTACCACAAATAACAAATGTAATAAAAAATTTTAATTTAAAAATATTTTTTTTTTTTCGTTAAAAATAATATTGTTTATAAGTTTTCGATGGCTGTTAAACATAAATAATAATAATAAAACTGAAAGGTTTAAAAAGAAGAGAAACACTTTGAACTAATTAAACGCCAACACGAAATTAAATAAAATAAATTTATTATTAATTGAAATTCTTAAATATTTATTTTTTACACATAATAAATTCTTTTGTGTAATTTTATAAATCCTTTCCTTTTTATGAAAATTAATTACTAAGAATTAAATTGTCAAAGTTTAATCGTTAGATATTTAATGACAAAACTTTGATTTTTTTCACAACTCATTTCAATGACGAATTATAATATAAATGTTTCCCAATAATTTGAAGTTAAGCAATCACAAATTTAGAATTACAAAAAGAAAAAAAAATATTTAAAAAATTAACTTAATTACAAATAAATAAAAGCAAAATAAACTTAACATGTTGCCTAGTAATCTTGACTCTGGGTTAATAACAATGTATTTTTCCTATTAGCAATTTATTAAAAACATGGAAAACTTATTTTATATAAACATTATATTAATAATATAAATAAATTAGAAAACAAAATACTACAACTACAGCCCAATTGCATCAAAATAAAATTAAAAATCATTAAATAATCTAATAGCAAATCAATTTGTTTTTGTAGTAACTAGTAGCTGTTACGTATGAACTTAAATTTAAAAGTCTAAGACAAAAACCAAGTAAAACCAACAAAGGGGTCAATTGAAGGGGTCAAACATATTTAAGAATTTATTTTATGACTAAGACTTAATAAGAAAAATAAACAATAATTCAAAATAAAATAATTATTACGAAATTTTTGCTAAAGTTTGTTTCTTAAATCTTTTGTATTTCTTGTGCGGTTGTGAGTTATCAACATAAACTAATACACAAACAACATCTTAGATATTATTTTATATATTTGAATGATTTTTGTTATTCTAGATTATGTTGAAATTTTATTTATTTAACGGAAATTAGCAAATCCAAAAAAAAAAAACACACATTCTATTCTTCATATCACATTTTATAATTTATTTTTTTTATCTTTTGTTGATTTTATTTATTTAAAAGTTTAAATATCGTCTTACGGAAGTTTTGTTTGTTTTTTTTATTGATAGTGTTATTTTGAATATTCTTTAATATGAATTAATAATTTATTCTTAAATACAATAAAAACATAATTACATGCAAATATTTCATATTTAAATAAAAAATAGATCAGTAGGGTAATAAGGAAGCAAATTTTATTTGAGATTTCTTTTCGTAAATTGTAATAAAAAAAAGTCTTATAATTTTAAATTAACTTTACACAAAAATACAAATATATAGTTAGTGTGTGTGCGGATATTAATAAAGTAGACAATATCCAACTGAATTCCAACTTTCATGTATAACATTTTAAACATCATTTATTTGTGAGTTGATTTTGCGACATTCACTCGACCGTGTGGGCGGCTGGCTGGTGCTATCGTCTTAAAATTTGTTAAAACCAATTCTATTGGAATTA